>JANHZU010000284.1:135379-147350 GCA_032468055.1 Acrochordus granulatus
CTCAAGTACTTTGGCCACATAATGCGCAGGGAGGACTCATTAGAAAAGACTGTGATGCTGGGAAGGATTGAAGGGGACGGCAGAGGATGAGATGGATAGATAGCATAGTCAGTGTGATGGATGTGAGTTTGGGAAGACTCCAGGAGGCAGTGCAAGACAGGGGGGCCTGGCATAATGCAGTCCATGGGGTCGCAAAGAGTTGGACACAACTGCGCAACTGAACAACACACACCTCAATAGGGAACAGAAATCCAGTAACTTTCCATGCCAGTGCTGAAATGAATTTGAAGTTTCATGAGCAGAAATGAGTTGATTTCAACTGTAGACATCTCTGTGGTTATATTTGTGTCAATTGTAAGTTGAGGATTGCCAACATGCAAAAAAAAAATCTTGTATCTGAGTAATCAATATTACTCAGTTAATCAATGTTATCTTGATTTCTGTTAGCTAAAACAAATGAACATGTGTAAGAAAATAGCTTGAAAAAGCAGAGGTAGTCATTCCTATTTTCATATTACCATGTAGTATCATATCAGTCTTAAAAATAATAATTTTCTCAAAATGTACTAGAAAGCTACGTTCATATCCTATCGTGCAAGTTCTCTACCCAAGGCAAGTTTTTGTTTTTATTATGCAATTTTCTTGATATACCATTGATTATTTTCTTAAATGTGCAAAGCAGCTTTAAAAATGAAGGTATTACAGAATTCAAAAAGAATCATGCAGAATTTTACCTTTATATAAGCTTCTGCCTGCAGAGCAATTCAAATCTGATTGCTAATATGAAATCAGGGAAGCCAGAACAAGTTGGTATTTTTAAATGTAATAAAGTTGGTTCTCCTTCCCTTAAATAGAGCAAAGATAGGCAATTCTAAAAGCCCTGTTTAATCCGATGAGGCTTGTTGTAAAAAAAACACATTTCTTCAGAATACAAAGCTGGCTTCTCTGAATAAACCAAATAGAACAAAAAAGAGATAAAAAAACAAACTTCACAAGTGCAAGAATCACCATTCATACTAATAAAAGCTGGAAAGGTGCAATCCCAAAACATTTTTACAAACATTCTCTCTTTTTTCAGAGTCTTTTGAAGATGCTTCAATATTTTTTTTAAATCAGCAACAGTTCCCTTTTTCTAATTTTACTGAACCATAAGTTCCACTTATATGAATCCTTTGTGACGTTTCCCAATTTTCTTAACAGTCACTGAAAGAAGCTAACAGGATCCAGACTCAGCCAAACTTTCCAGGTTACCGCAGAACCAAACCTCATCCCTTAGATTCTCCCCTCCAACCAACCATTAGCCTCTAGGGAAAGTTAAGACCTGGCCAGCCAGAGTGTTTTCATTGAGTTTAAATACGTTCTTGGCTGCACAGTATTTTTAATTAAAAATTATGAGACGAAATTTTAAGCATCCTTTTGACTCTTATCCGAGCAGCAGGAAACACATGCAGACTTATTTTATGCTCTCTGGAGACATATCTAGTTGGATGTCGTCTGGGAAAGCAATCTTTTCTGGTGCAGTTCCTCCCATTTTTTTCTGTTGGTCACCACGGAGTCCAGCATAGGCTTCAGTTTTCCATTCACTTTCACTAACGCCTGAGAGAAAGCACAAAAGGAATCATAAATTATCAGTTACAACGTTGGTTCCAATTCAGATAAAATGGAGTATCTGCTCAGTTTGGTTTGCTCACAGACTCCATGGGAGAGATTCCCTTCTACAGCATTTAAAGAAGAGTCTTACTTTATTGTGGCACACCATATTCCAAAACATTAGAAGATATCTGAAGGAGACAGGAGGAGATGGCAAATATGTTCTGATGGAAAATGAGAAAAAAATAACCATTAAGAAAAAGTTTTATCCAAATCAGAGAGCCAGTTTGGTCTAGTGGTTAAGGTATCAAACTAGAAACCAGGAGCTTTTAAGTTCTAGTCCTGCCCTAACCATGAAAGCCAATGGGGTGACCTTAGGTCAGTCACTCTCTCTCAGCCCAACTCACCTCACAGGGTTGCTATTGGGGGGAAAATAGGAGGAGTAAGGTGTGTTAAATATGTTCGCTGCCTTAAGTAGTTTACAACAATAATAAAGGTGGGATACAAACAAATAAATTAGCAATTAGTCTATCACATCTTAAGACTGAGTTTCTCAACAGAATACAATTCTTCCATTTTATTCTAATTAAAACTGATGACAATTGGCCAAAGATGGTCCAACTCCGTAGCCAATTATTTGTACTGGGGCTCCCTAGCCTAGCCTTCTAATGGATGAGGGTGGGCAACGTGTTCTGTATTTGACCAGAGAGTAACTCTCCAACTGGCTGGTGGGCTACAGAAGCCTAGTGATAAAATGGCAGGTATGTTTGGCAGTCCTGGTGCTTTGTAAGGATGAGTTTGGGAGTGTGTAACCTTCCACATGGCCTATATTCTCATGCCCAACTTTTTTTAAACTCTACAATGCACTGTCCATGTTGTCAATTTTCTGTCTAATTTCAGCAGCCCAATTTCTGAATCCAGGGGCTGCAAAGGAGATTTGGATCTACTTGGGTCTCAGACTACCCTACTAATACATGACATGACACGTAGGTCAAATAGGCCCAGTGCCTCAGCATGACTTTTTTGAATTTTTTCCCCATTTGTCTTCAGTTATATGTGAATACACAAAATAATCAGTGAGTAAATATGCATATCTTATGAAGTAGCCTTGCCAAACCTTCCAGATATCTTTTAAGGTTTCAGAGACTTTGCAAAACATTCCTTCAAAATGCTTTGCACAGCCATATGAAATTAAGAGGTACTGGTAGATTTTGCTTCCTCTGGTGTGGTTATTTTTCCCTTTATATTCTGCATGATTATTAAAGCATCTATTTCTAAAGCTGGAAGGCTTGCATTAACAACTAAGCACAATTCCTATCAAGTAAATGAAGGAATAGGAAATAGTTTAAGAAGTTAGAAAGACTAAACACAGTCTAGACCAGTTTTTCAACCTTATTAACTATAAGATGGGTGGACTTCAACTCCCAGAATTCTTCATCCAGCATAAAATGAGTGGTGAGATTAAAAATTCTGTTCTAGATTACTGGATGACACCCTATTAATGAAATGGCTTTCTGCACACAACCCTCCCCCGCTACTATGGATTCTGGAAATGTTCTGGAACAAATTGTGAGAGAGATTGTAATTTGAAGAGAAAACCAGTGAGAAATCCATATTGTTTATGAAGAAGTATGGTTATATTGTATAATCTTGGCTTTTATCTAGTGTGATATTTAAAGTTATTAAATATAACTTTACAAGCTTAATATGTAAATAACAATTCAGTGATACTTAATATACATTTATCTGATTAATTAGCATATTTTGTTAGCTGGAATCTATTATTTATAGTAAAGTGTATGTTATATTTATAAATTGTACTACATAATGTTCAGTTAAGCCAACATCGTTATTACTGTTGGCTATTAAAAGTGAATTCAAAAATGAAGGAAATAGTTGATTTTTAGTTGTAAGTGCACTACAAGTAATTAATTGTATAGACTAGTGATAAAATATATAACACTGTTAAAACACTGCCATTTGCTATACACTTAAATCAGTGGCATTTGAGTTAGAAATATCTTAAAGAGAAGATTTCATGTGCAAGACATAAAATGTCCTTCTTCAGAGGCTCTTTTGATATTCAAGCCCTGTGTATTCAGTATACTTTAGTTTAGAAACACAGATTAACTCTTTTAATTAAGTATGCTACTATAATTCTTGTAGAAATTAGCCTTTAAAAATAATTTGGCTACTAAAGCATTACTCTCAGATTTTCTCGATACAAAATACACAATTTAGATTTTATATTAGTTAGAGATACAATTAAAAAAATATTTGATTACTGTATATTTCTTTTACTTATTAAATCACTGTAATCAACTTCCTTTTATGAAGCTCCTGGGGAATTATCTCAAAAGCACCACATTTCTTTCCTCCCTGCAGATTCCTTTTAACATTTATTAAATTACTTTAACACCTAGTCCATATTTAAATCAGTTCACCAATTTATTACTGGGCGACTTAAATCTTTTGACTTTGGTACAGCTGTGGCCCTTTAACATTTCATTCCACACATAACATGCTCTGTTCTGCCACTTACAGAGCGGTCCTTTGCCCAGACTTTTTGAATCCTATTTATTCCCTTTAAAAAGTTACTTAATTAAAAACATAGAAATTTTGGTCTGGTTTAATCTGCAAAATTTAATATTAATGAATGTTACTGAAAATATCATAATGCTATTTTAAGCATAAAATATACCATTTCAATTTTTAAAATTTATATCTGCTGATCATCATTTGCAAAGCATAAGGGAAATCCTCTATTAACAAGATGTTATTACTAGCACACTTACAAAAATTTGTCTCTTGGACTTTCTCTGCAACATTTATACATTTAATTGTACATATGATAAGGTTCATGCATGAAGTATCTTACACACATTTAAAATTTTTAATAATTCTTTCCATACAATTATTTACCCACAAGATTATATCACTCTACCAAGGTCAGTCCTGCAGAGGGAAGTAACCCATTGTTCCCCACTTTCAGGAATTAAAGGGGAAAATGCTCAGAAGCATTGTTTCATGGTAGTGGAACCAATTTTTACAAGGGCCACCCACTATAAGATTGCAGTGGAATCTTGGATTGCGAGCACCTCGGTGCATGAGATTTTCCCAAGACAAGAAAAAACTTTTAATAAAATTTATTTCGGTTCATTTCCTGGAAGATGTTGAAAACCGAGATTTTCTGGAAAGCATTTTCATTATGGCACTACTTGATTTTGGCATTGCATGTTGTATCATTGGAATGCTTTTGTGGGTATTTTTGCTTTATTGGACCTGAAAGGTACTGAGAGTCTGTTATGTTGTGGTGTGGATGATATATAAATAAATAGGAATTACAGAATATTAGTTCATGTATACATTTACTGTGTATAGTAACAACTTGGACCTTTTCTAGGAATGGATGAATATGAGCTAACTTGACATGTATGAACTAACAGATCAGATATAATAATAGGCTATTTTGGAAACCTTTAATAATATGGCTCAGAGACAATTTTAAGTCACTCTTTGGAAGACTCTGAGAAAACTACAGGCTCCAAGTGTCAAGAGGAACTCATCCTTGGACTACATGTCCAAGTAAAAGGGGAGATGGGAATCACTATCAAGCAGACCAAGCAGCATTGTAGTCACACATTCCCACTCCACCAGCAACCAGATACGGAAACAGTGGAACCCTGGATTGTGAGTAACGTGCTTTATGAGTGCTTTGTGAGATGAGCAAAATTTTTTTATAAAATTTAACTTGGTTAATGAGTGACATCTTGCAAGACGAGCATCACGTGGGATATCTCACAACTGAGATTTCTTCTCTCATACAGGAAGCATCCATGTGAGCATACTGTTTATGCTATTACGTGTACTTATGCTATTACATGTTTACATGTATGTATTGTGACCACATGCGTGTTCACTTTGCTATACAAGTGTATTGGATTATGAGCACTTTTCTGGAATGAATTATGCTCGCAATCCAAGGTTCCATTGCAGATGGTTGTGCTGGAATTGAACAAGACAAGACATAATTTGAAACTGAATTACATGTTAATGATGAATATGTAATTGCTAAAATGTGTAAGCTTTTACTCAGATTCAAGACAAAAGAAGAACAAGAGAGTGTATGACAAAATGGACTAAAATTTTGGTTAGAATATAGAGATGGATCAATGGGAAGACAGGATTGAGAGGACAGAAATGTTACAACTTAAAATAAAACATTTATACAACGATGCACCATTGGTATATGACCCCAGAAAAACTTGTTAGAATGTGTAAAAGTACCTCAAATTAATATTGGAAATGAGGAAAACATGGTCATTTTATCACAATTGGTGGACTTGCAAAAAAGCTAGAAAATTTTGAGTTCTATGTACACACACACAGTAATACAAAGAATTATAAAGACTAATGTTCAACTGAAACCAGAGCTTTTCTTTCTGGGCCTAACAGACAATTGGAAAAGACTTATGGGTGATGTTTTTGTACATGGCAACTGCAGCAAGATTGTTACACTCACAAAGATACAGCCTCTACAATAGAGGAATGGTTGGTGAAGATGATAAAATTTGCAGAGGTGGCAAAATTGACTTGTTTTAATTAGAGAAAAGGAAATAACTACATTTGTCAGTGACTGGAAACACTTTATGGACGTTTTGCTGAAAACAGAAAAATGTGATTTATGGATATGATTATTAAAAAGGGTAGACTGTGGAAAGAAGAAAGCTATGATACAGCCTCAGAGAAAGAGAATAAAACTTGAATGCATTTACAGCCGCTGTAAAGATTGGAAGCTATTTCTTTACATTTTGTATTTCTTTTCCTTTTTCTCTCCTTTCTCTTTCATTTCTTTATTCTCTTTATCTTTTTTCTCACCACTTTTGTTTTACTCCATTTTCTTTTTCCTTCAAATGTTTCTTTTCTGTATTTTTTCAATAAGATTATTGAGAAAAAGATAGATGCTGATGTGCTGCAAGCACAAAGTCTATAATCCTTACAGGAAATTGCCACAGACCAGATTAGTACTGTTACTAAAACATTGTCGATCTGTCACAAAATCCTTAGGATACTTTAAACAAATATTTAAAAAATAGAACATATTGTACTCTTGGCAGTATCACATCAGGATTTCACATGTGAATTTTTCTTCCCAGTCTTACTGGAGATTAATAGGACTGAACTTGAGATCTTTGATATACATATCCAAATCCTATATAGTTCTTCTCTACTGTTCGATGATATATAGAAATATACTGTTTCTGAACTGTTATCATAAGTGACAGAGGTACTCCTCATAAATTTTGCTTAATCCTCTTCAAAGTCATTTACTTTACTGCTGTTCACCAATTCCACCCAGAAGGAACTTGGTGACAAGAGAAACTCTAGAGAACAAAAGGTGTAAGCATGTGAAAGTTCCATAGAAGTTAAAATAGTAAGAATAGTATTGCAGCTTGTTTTTTTGATTAAACGATTTCTTTGAAAGTTAAGTAGAATGATGAGGCTAAACTTTTCAGGGCCACACATAGAGGATACTGCCAACATGTAATTGGAATGTTGATTTTCTTTAATATAGCAAAATTGAAAAAGTATGCAAACTTTCTTTAAAAAGACAACTGGATTTTTATTATTATCCTGCCCAGGAGTCTTTTTTACTCCTGGATAGGATAGTAATATAGTATAATAAATATAATATTTTCTTTTACGATCTAGAAGTCTTTTTCAACATGTCCTGGTAACATCCAATTTGTTATTTGCATCATTGGATCTACTTCATTAGGATTTCAAATTGTAGAGAACTTACACAAGCTCAATCCTCCTTAAGGATTAGCACACAGAGAATGGGAAGAATAAAGGATGGGGCTGAAGGTGTGATCTGTATCTCCTCCATCAGTATTCACACCTTCCAAATTGCTTAGGAAGGTTTTCACTGAAGGCACTCCAAAACTTAGTTCACTTATTTTTGGAATTCACTAAAGGTGCTTCAGAAGAAAAATCTGGTGGAAGGGGGAACTGTAGAAAATGCATCTTATTTACTCATTAAATATACATCTTGCTTTTCCACTACAAACTGTGCCTGAGGTAACTAACAAGTATCAAATGATCATTATCCAGAAGCAAATGTTGAAAAAGATATAATTAAAATAAAAAATAAACAGCATAGTACTTTAAATCTATTTTAGTAAACTGATAAAACTAAACTAACAAAAGCCTATTTAAACAGAAACACTTTTGAAATATGGCCAAAAAGATCAAAGACAGGAGGAGCCTGACCTATTCTAGCAAGTTCAGTATCATTAGTGCAGCCACTTTTTTAAAAATGATTTTTTACTGATGGTAGGGTAGGAAAGAAATCTCAAGGATTTTGAAATCTAGGCAGGCTAATAGAAGAGAATGTCCTCTTGACTAATTCTCAAATCATGCAGTGTTTTGCAAATCACAGCTAGCATTTTTATGGTGCCCAAAAACATACAGATTTTCAAAAAAGCTGTTATAATGGGAAATTTGTGTGCTCCAATAATCACTCCAGTCAGTAACCTGCTGCTGCATTCTGAATATATTTACATTTAAAATGTACATTAAAAGAATATCTATTTCTTAAATTATATTAACATAATTTTAAACCTTTTTCACTATCAGTTAGGCAGAAGCATTCTGTGCATCTTACTATTGATTTTTGTGAGTAATTCTTTAACTAAAGGGCATAGTCTTATATATTGAAAGGTACAATTATTTTAGCTATATAGTTTGCATTTTTTGCATTTACTTCAGAATAACAGAAATATTTTAAGCAAATCACTTAAACTATAAGCTGCAGGACTTCAATTTTCATCTGCTCTGCAAGTTTCCTTGATTCTCACAGTTAAGGAGAGTTGTGCAGACTGAGATGACTCCACCCATTTCCTTATGACATTTGCTCCATACGGCAATCAATATTTTCTGCCTGGCTGTTAAACAGATCTTTAGAAATCTCTTCAGTCCATATTAGTCTCTCATCCTGAGTTCTTTAGATTTATCCTCAGCCAGGAATCTGCCAGCCAGACGTAAGGTAATTCTGGCTTGCTCAACACTCATAGGAAGCATGCTATCCATCATCATTTCTAGCTCTTTTCTGATGCAATGCTCTTTGCCTTTCTTGAAATCCGAGTACTGTTAAATTATCCATTAATCTTCTTCAGATTTGTAGTGAATTTTTTCCTTCTTTGTTTTACTTACAGATTTAATGGCCATCTTTCCAAACACATTTTCCAGATTCTCAGACCATTTCCTTAAATTTTAATCTGGCTCTGTCTTTACCTCTCAATCTCTTGGAGATTGCACTATTCTACTAATTCTGTTTTGAAAGCGTGTCACTGATCCAAGAGCTTACCGTTCTTCCTTTAAGACTGTGAAAAGCTGCCTCCTTTTCACCCCATTCCTTTTCTGAGATGTTATGCATGCTTTTGTGCTATTTTAACTTCTGTGTGATAATTTCTCCATCATTTATCCATTTAAAGGCTGAGTCAAATATTATCAGTAAAGAAATCTGTGATGAGATTGAAGGGTTGGGTGACATGAGTTGTTTCTTGACTTCTTTCTCCCCATTCCCTAAATACAGTTCATTGAAGGCTGGTCAAATCTGCTAATGCAAAAGTTGGCTTTCTGCTGCCAAGTCTTGGCTTTCTTCCTGTGCTATTTGCAGTTCATTTTAACACCGCAGCAGAAAATAGGGAGTCCATTTTAGAATATTTCCCAATCTTGCATTGCTAAATTCCAGCTTGGGTTGTCTAGGAATTTTCTCTACTTTCAGCACTGGAATAATAAGAAAGTGGTCCTAGATTCCATACATGGTCCTAGATTCCATACATTCCTATTTTCATTGTGTCCTGCTTTACTACCTGAAGAGGAACCCTATCAGGTAGAATCATCTCCTGGAAATATCTCCTTTTAACTCATGCACACAGCCAGTCTCTAAATAAGGGGAAGATGCTATTTTTCGAGCTGTATTTTGTGTAAGGTTTTTCAAGTCCAGAGAAAATACAGAGAAACCAAGATATCAACAGAAGTTTCAGAGTAGAATTTTGAGCCATTTTTAATATGCAAAATCCATAAATTGCACTCAGGATTAAAAGTATATTTATTTTCCTTAGCTTTCGGACTCCTCCCAGAGCCCCTCTTCAGAGGACTACAAAGACCAATCATGCAATCACGAGTCACAAGAACAGTAAATACCACACTTTACAATATTGACACTGAGCTTTTTAATATTTTGGAGTGAGTTGGGATATATCAGGTTTTTTTCTTGTTTTGGGAAATAAAAAGAGGAAACCAAGCTCTTCTAATTCAGAAGTTTCTGTATTTTGGAGTTAGCCCTTTGCAGATTACATACAGGTAATCCTCATTTAGCGACTGCCTTAGTCTGGGATCATTTGCTATTATGACAGTAATTAAAAAATTTTTCAACCAACATGCACATTTATGATCTTCACAGCATCCCTCTATCATGTGTTTGCCATTATAGTCATTTAGTATGGTTTTCCAGTCCCCTGTGCCTGACCATTTCTTCCCTTCTTTATAGGGTGGAGAGATTGTTTAAACAAGCTAACACCTTCCTGATCTGCTTTTCTCTGCAGTGCAGCAATTCCCTGAAAATTGAAAACCATAAATTGCCTCAGATCTGTGACCTTAGTTAATTGATAAGAATCCTCCAGGACCCTGGTACTGCTGCTTGACACTGACAAGACCCTAATCAGTTTCACACTGAAGTCTTTCTTTGCCTCCTAAGCAGCTTGTGGCTTGCAGCTGTGAGCATGTTAGGGAAAACAGCTGGCACCAGTGCATCCCTTTCAAAGCATATTCCCCATTGTGTGCCTGCTTATTTTCTTGATTTTTTTTCTCTTTAACAAATGCAAATAAAAATATTTCTTTTTTGCTAATTATCCCAGTGCCAGAGTGAACATTCCAAAGGGCAGGAAGAGTGGGCTGGCTTCCTTGTGAGCTGAATTCTTGAAACTTTCCCTGCCATTTGAACTCACTCACTGTTTTGGGTCAGGTCCTTCTGACACTGTAAAGCAAAGGAAAGCTGAAGTAAGTGACTGAGTTACCAGAACCAACTGCAGTCACTCAATGAGAGCTACCTGTACAGCCAAGGATATGCATGTTTCTTGCCTCCATTCGATTCTATGATGAGTAGAACAGTCACATTTTCGGAGTAACAGCATGCATAGAAAGCAAGAGAAAATGTGCATGTTTTGAACATTCTTTTGCTTTTATCATTGAGTGAGAACATTTCATCTCTGAGTTTTTGTAATTTGGATGATAATTAAATCAGTACCATCAAGACATCCTGTTCTTTGATCATCTAGATAGAAATACTTTACATTTTGTTTTTGTTATACTTCTCTTTTGTGAAGGTGGCAAGGCTATTTCCTTCCCATGATTAGGATTTTTGTAACTTTTTATTAGGATTTTTTAATTTTTTTTAAAAAAAATCCTTTAGAATTAAGTCTCATGTAAGTCCTATAGTATCTTTCAGTGGCAGAAAATGGAGCACTTTCTATATACAACCCTTTTGTTTTTTTTAACAGGACAATACAGAGCATTTTTCATGTTCTGCCTATGGTGACCTTTGTCAATCCACCCATGGCGATCCCATGACTCCTTCAATTGTAATCCTGCTTGTTTCCCACCAGCAGGAGGCACACTGATATCATCAGTTCCTGCAGGACATCTGTTTGAAATCTTCAAAAGGCAGCTGATGTATTATAGCTTTGGATCTGGCAATATATATAGGGCCCATACTACACTACACCCATTACATTTTTAAAAAAACAGAACATTATACCTTAAGAAAACTTGTGATCTCACATGTCACTTTTTAATCTTTTAAAAAAAAGAGATGTTCTTGTAACAACACCCAAAATTGCATTAAGGGAATAACTGTTTCCCCCTCAATTCTTACTTTTGCCTTCTTGGCTCACAACAGTATAGTTTCTATCTCAAGCCTTTGTTTTTCATTGAGAAAGCTGGAACAAGTTAGAAAACTTATTTAACCATGGGGGTCATATGTTATCTGTTGTTTTATGATGGATTTGAAAGACATCAAAAGGTGCTAACTAGTGGCCAAGAAAATGAACTATTGTGATCAATGCTATTTGATAAAGTCAGTTACTGGGGTCTCTACATAAAAGCTGTGTGAAATTCTGAGGAAATGTAAAATGAGAGACACATTCTGTCTTGGGTGATTAGGAGGAAAATTCATATTCAGATATTTCATAAATTTTTTTTTGAGGTATTTTAAAAGGAACATCCTATCTGGGATTCCAAAAAGGTGTTCCAGTTTCAGGAGCAAACTACTGGTGACTTGTCTACCAAGACAAAACAGTGCCTTACATTTCAAGCT
>JANHZU010000284.1:185163-203673 GCA_032468055.1 Acrochordus granulatus
AAGAGTCGGACACGACTGCGCGACTGAACAACAACAACATTTGCTATTATATATGTGTGTACATACACGCACACACACACACACAGAAATAAAGGTAAGGTTAAAGGTTTTCCCTGCCAGTCATTGCTGACTCTAGGGGATGGTGCTCATCTCCGTTTCCTAGCTGAAAAGGCAGCATTGCCTGAAAACACTTCTGTTGTCGTGTGGCCAGTATGACTATATGCTGAGGCACAAGGACACTGTTAAATTCCTACTGAAGGTGGTACCTATTTATCAAAAGTGATGTAAGCAGCAATTATTATATATGTTAATTGATGCTTCTAATAGAGAAGATCTTAAGTTGATAACCAAAGAAATACAGTGAGGGTATGAAGGTAAAAATTTCAGAGTGTTCAATTACTTTAGATAAAACTTCTACCATATTGTGTAGAAAAATATGTAAAGCTTGACAAGTATAATTTACAAGAAAAGGGGATTCAATTTTATGCTGACAAATACTAACTTTGGAGGTAAATTAAAAGCAACGGAAACAATATTTTATGTAGGCTGAATTGGAATAGGTATGTACCTCACATTGTCTAAAATCCTTTTAAACTTGATACTGAATCCTTTGTTTTCAAACCTTACAAATATTTCCATATTTATATTGTCAGAAATGTGCAGTTGAAAGAACTTTGTGACTGTGTTTATTCGGAATAGTAGTAGCTTCTCAGCACAGGCAAAGCCCCTTCGCTTTCTCTAATTGCTGCAGCGGATAACTGCAGATCTTACATATTCTCACAGGAAATAGCCCCAACAGCAATTCTGTTGCTTTGACCTTTGAGTGAAATATGCCCCTGGCTTCTATACAATCAGTTTTCTGCTCAACAACACAACAAAAGCTATAAAAAACAAAAAAAAATTTTTGAGAGAGATTCTTGTGATCTGAGAGATCTGAAGGAAAGTTGGTGAGAAGAAAAGATGCAGGTTAGGGTTCTTCTTAAAGTGCAAAGAAATCAGGAGCAACTCAGTTCCAGAAAGATGCCCACTCTTTTTATAGTAGTTGTATGGCTTACTAAGAGGAATGGGGTTCACATTTTGATGAACTATGTCCATTCACATGGAACTTGCTAGAGAAGGGCCCTGTTTGAGAAGAGTTAGAGCCCTCTCTACAATTTTTAACTGCAAATTGCAAAATCAGTACATCAGTAAAGACATACTGAGCAGGAAAACAGTGTAGTACATCAAAGAAAAAAAGGCCTGCAGATAATGAATAGAAACTTCATTCATTTTGAAAATATGGGCATTCAGAAACATTGGCTTTTAGAACAGTTTGCCATGTGTCTGTCCAGCATGAATATTCCTTAGAATGAAATCTCTTGTATGAATAGTATTTAGAAAAATCATTGCTTTTATTGATGGACAGTTATAATCCCAGTTGCGCTTAGTTCTATAACATACTATTGGAAAATAAGAAGAAATTCTTCATAAAATTCATTCTATGGAAAAGGGTTTGTTGGGCAATAGCAGAGAGCATTGATTTGCAACTTTCTTTTTATTTTGGGGAGTGGGGAGCTACAATATTGTAATGAAAACAAAACATATGACACATTAGGATTTGAGAGGATTTTTAAATGCAGTAATCTTTGCTTGGAACTCTTGGGAAACTGACTTACAAATTAGCATTCATAACTACTGTATATACATTTATTGAAGGTAGTGTGTCACAGTTTATACTCTTGGAAATCTGGCCACCTTGTACACTTCACAACTTCAGTTTATGCATCCCAATTTTTTTACAGTTTTTGTAAGAAAAAAGCCAACTATAAACATCCCCTTCAATTGCTCTCTTTTCTTTGGTATTTATATTACTAGGCAGACTGGTGATTTCAAACTTTGGTGGAAAATGTCAGGGGAGGTATACAAGTCTTTACAATGTCCACATTTGCACAGTTAAAACAAAAGCTTCCTTGACAGATCATCCATTAACCTGTTTGGATATTTACCTGAATAAAACTGCATGAAATTGTTTGCATAGTAAGTCTGGAATTAGAATCCAGGCACTGCTAGCTATCTTCTGCAATGACTGGCAATGCTTGACAATTTTGAGCTGGAAAGTTGTGAACATAAGTCAGACAATTTCCTGCATATACTATTGCAAATATGTGACAGCAACTTCTGCTATTCATATAGAAAAGTGAAGGCTTTTTCCCAGTCCCTGTTTTGTGCAGTGTTGCTGAAAATGAGAAGGTAACAAAAACATAAAATCAGAAGTATGAATCTTCCTGATGCTGATGAAAAAAAAAAACCTATAAGGCTATCTTAGCTGGAAAATAATATACAGCAAATTGATCATAAAGATCAATGAACAAAATAAATCAGTCATTTTCCCCACATCAGATTTTGTGTTTATGTTTTTTCACTCTTTATTTAAATAGAAATCTAGTAATAAAAAATAAGCACGAAATTAAAAGCTGAGAAGTGATGTTTTTATAAAGTAACTCTTCACTTATGACAGTAATAAAAAATGCCAGAATTATGTAGGGCAATTGAAAGTTATTTGAATAATGGAGAAATATTATCAGTGTGCCTCATCTATTGTCATTCTCCTAGCTTTGAGAAGCAGAATAAGAAGAAAATCACTTTTTAATAATTATAATATATATTCTATAATATTATAATATTAAGTTATCATAAAAGATAGCTGAATATATTATTACAATGCTTGCTTATAACCACTGCTAATCTGAAATTTCAGCTCTTAGATATTATAGATTAGCAAAATGATTGGAGAACAAGGGAGGTATCATATATCCTGAAGTCCCTGAGACGAGTCATAGTCTTTCTTGGTGCTTAGAGATCTTTTGGACACAATCCAGTAATGATAATTCATAGCCTGGACCTAAGAAACTAGGTTTATAGCCCAACTTAGAGTCATACGGAAAGGTGAATGAATTTTTGAATGCCTTCTCCTTCTTAACATTGTTATCTTCTCAAGCATGTAAACATATGTTTGGTAGTTAACTATCTGAGAAAAGTTCTGTTCTGTGGGAGCACACACACTGAAAAACTGTATTTCAGGTCATGTTTCCTGAACATGATCTTTCAGCTGCTGGTTATTTTTTTGTTCTTTCTTCAAATCTGTCAGAAGTGATTGTTCAGCTGGTGGATTTGGATGTCATTTAAGGAAGCAAAGAAGAATACTGAAAAATCAGAGCCATGGAGATGTTACTTTATTAACACTTAATTATGTTAATGAATTTCTACCAAATGTCATTTTATTATGGGGAAGTATCATTGCACAAATAAATCTAGAATTCTCAATTGAGGCACGAATGACTAGGCTCAAATTATCCTATTCGGACAAATTACGCAAAACGCTAGCTCTCTGGAGAAAGCTCTAATGGTGGGCAAAGTGAAAGGAAAGAAAAGAAGAGGATTATTAGAAGCAAGGTGGACAGACTCAGTTACAGTGATGGGTGCACCACTGGAAGACCTAACAAACTAGGTTTAGAATATCATGGAAAAAAATTATTTATGTGCTTGCTAGAAGTAAAAAACCACTTGATGGCATACAATAAAACAATCAACCTATCTGTAGTCACAGCAGATAGCACTGAACTCGGCTAATCTCAGAAAAACTAAGCGACATGAAATCTACCATAGACAATCCTTGGATGAGAGACCATAACATTGTAATGACAAAAACACTACAGCAGAAAGCAATGGTTAATCAATTCTGTACTGCTACAAAGAAAACAATGTAGAAGTATCCATGTAGTTACCAGGAGTCAAGTCCTACTCAAAGGAAATTTATTAGCTTGCCACATGAGCCATGTTGTCCTGTAATTATTCAACAGTGAAAGAGCCCTTCCTAAGAAAACTTAGATATTTCCAGAATCTGTCTCTTGCTAGCTGTACTGCTGTGGCTATTCAGACTAAACTTAGAAGTAGAGATTTTATGTTATACAGGTGAATTCATTCCTGTTTTCACCCTTTTCTCCTCTCTTCTGTTTGTACAACAAAGAGAATAGGAGAGGCTGCTTATTTGGTTAAAGGGAAAGAGCTACAAAGAATATTTATATTCATATATATTTATATAATTTTATTGAAGATTTTTTACATGAATATGCCTTCTCTTCCTTACCATTACTACTTCTTTTTGACAAATATGAAAACATAAAAAATTAAGAAACAGGAAAAAATAAAAGAAAAAGTATGAAAGACAATACAAATAAAGAAAAAAACATAATTAAAAAACAACTTCAGATTTTCATTGTAGCAGTTACAAGCAAACTTATTATCTGTCCTCCTTCTCTAAGGTTACATTACAAATCCTTTTTCAATCCTTTTTAATCTATAAATTCAAAAGTCACTAACTTATATTTTTCCATTTTCGGCAAAAAGTTCATAAAGGGTTTCCAGTCTTTTATAGAGGTACTTAGTTTTATCCCTGAACAAACAGATCAGTTCTGCCATCTCCGCAAACTCTGCCATCCTTATAGTCCATTCCTCCAATTGCAAAATCTATATTAGCAGCAGCTCTCAGTGTAGTAATCTCTTCCTCAGTCTCTTGTTGTACTCCACTATTCTGATAAGTATTTTTAGAACAAAATTACTTCTGAATTGTTTACTCTTAATATTAAAATTTTATAGAACCTGGTCTCATCTTCTTCCTGACAAAGTTCACTAGAGTATCTCTTGATACACTTCTTAGTTTTGCATATCCTGTATTAACTCTATACTCTTTGTCCACTTCTTTGTCTCATTCCAAAATCAGATTACTACAGATTCAACAGCTCTCTAATAGCTTCATCAGATACCTCTGGAACTGCTCTCAGTCTAGAACAAACTCTTCCTCAATTCCAGTATGCCAAGTTATCTAAAATGTTTCTCACTTCTCTATTATTTCTTTCTTATTTTTAAAAATTTCCATTTTCCATTTAAATGAGTGTCTAACCTCTCCACTCATCTGTATTATAGATGCTTTAATTTTTTGTTCATTTTTTCTTCCATATTTGCAAATCTTTCCTCCATTCTTCTAGTGAAGCCAACTCTCTTTTAACTGATATAATCACAGTTGCAGTTACAATCTCAGATGCTGTCCCTTCTGTGCTTTTTGCTGCTTTTAGAGTAGTAGCCATTTTTCTTTTTTAATTTGTAATCCAGAAAGGAGAAGTAGAAAAGAAAAAGGCTTCTGATATTCTATGTGTAAGTTATCTGGAGTGTCCCTCTGGATCCTGTGGATGGGAACTTTCATAGCTGCTCCACAGATCTGGGCACACTATTTGATCATTGTTCTCTACCTCAGTGTCAGTTCCATGATGCAAATGTGTGTTAGTTTACCATTTCCCCACTCAGAAGTCCCTCAATTCACAGGGATTATTGTAGAGAGAAAATGAGGGAATCTATTATATAATGAATGCCAATTTTGAACTTCCAGAATAAAGAACAAAAATAAGCACCACATTAACAATTCACCAACAATTCTTGGTTCCAAAAAGTTTGAAACATGCACACACATGCATATCCCCAGTGAAACAACCACAGATTCTCTGCTCTCTTCATAATTCCTCACTGCTGATTTTAAAAGAATCTTAATATGCTTAATGCTACATCTAGGAAAATAAATATTATCTAATAATTTGATATAACCATATAATTGATTTTTGTTAATTATGAGACACTCCGATTTAATATCAATATTTTTACTTCTTTCGTAGACTAAATAACATAATGGATCAAACTGAATACATGTTCATCCCCCTCTGTTTTTCTCTGATGATCCTGTTTCAGTTGAGGGATACCCTTGTGCTTAAAGGAAGCTTGATGTTAAAGCCAAGTTTCCATACATTACTATGTCGTGGTGACTGACGGTGTCTCTCAGCCTTTCACATTGCTGAATCAGCACTGCCACATGACAGATCTACATGGAATAAGTCAGCTGGTGAATTTCTAAAGGAAACTTTGTTAGACAATTTAAATTAGAATGAGTAAATAGACCAGTACAAAGGAGAATTCAGATGTAGTTTCCAATTTATTTCAACAGAGACCCTTTTGGGGCTACTACTATAATAGCTATGCTATTAGCATATGTCTAGTTCTTTCAGAACTAGCTTTCTTGGTTTTTTAGAAATATTTTGTCAAGCCACATTTATAAAAAGCAAAGAAGAAAACATCAATTCTTTATTACATATTATTTATACATTACAGAGAATATACAGGATATGAAATAAAAGGAGTTAGAATAGGATTTGAAAAGATAATCCAATATAAATTGGGATTATTTTCAGATATTTATCACTAAATTTGAGATGCTCTTATCCTTTTTTATCCTCAACAACAGTTCTCTATTATATACATTACAGCATCCATTTGTGTTTCACATTTTTTAAAAATTTGTTACTTACTATTTTCTATCATGCTGAAATACACATTTTCTTTCTTTTTACTTCAGGAAATGTGAACAAGTAATTCTAAAGATCCTTATAAGCAGCCATCAAGCCATTACCTTTTCCCCTTGTAGTTGTATGGTTGCAGCAAGAACCTGCCAGTAGACAACATGGATGAACTGAGTTAAGTGCATTACAGTTTATATATTTTATGTTTTAATTGTCTTTGATCTATTAAAAGTTGATTACACCTGTTCCCACAGAATTAGGAATTCATACTATTCTGGTTTAATTTTAATCATGTTGCTATTCAGTGTTCTATTTATATTCTATTTTCACTTTCTGGTGTATAGTCCTATTCCTAATATAAAGGAATTTATATAAAGACCTTATTTTTTATCATTATAGTATTGTGTTGATAATGTTAGAGTTTAGGCATCATTTATATCCATAGGTTTTATTCTTATTACTGAAATGGTCATCATGGTCTTGTTGATGTATGCTGGTTTAAAATCAAATTAAAGATGTGAATCATTGGAATAGAGTTCCCCATCAACTTTACTTCTATTCAGCTGTTAGCAAACAATATACTTAACATGGGAGCTCTCCAGGAGCTCTTCCCCAGCGAAGGCATTTCTTTGCACATCAGCAGAAGGAAATCTGACTGCAGTAGCTTCCATGACCATCTGGTCCTAAGTTCACAAGAGCCAAGATGGCTGTTCTCAGGCCTACCTTCATGGTGAACATCAAGAGGTGGAGGGGGTTATACAAAGCAGAACTGTGTCCACTGCATCAGTTTTGCAATGCCTGACATGAGTAGAAGAAGGAAATAACCTGGAGGACAGGACCAGATCTGATTCAAACATAATACTCTTCTGGTTTAATATGCTCTGTGAATTTGGCCTAATAACTTTTGCAACAGCCTGCTTTAAAAAATCATACATGAAATGGGCTCTTTCCCATATCACAGGGTCTTTTTTCATCAGTGGCCTTTTGGATTACAATTGTTAATACTGCTTGTTTGTTGCACAGGAAAAACTACGATTCTGAAAAGAAAAATATAAATAATTTCCAATAAATAAGTGAGAATCAGTATGGTGTAGTAGTGAAGGGATCAGGTTAGAAATTTGGAGACCATGAATTCTAATCCCCTGCTTTGGCACAAAGCTAGCTGGATGACCTTGGGTGAAACACTGTCTCTCAGCCCTAGCAAGCAGGCAAGGGAAAACTACTTCCAAAATTTTCCCAAGAAAGTTGTAGGGATTTGTCCAGGCAATCACCAGGATTCAACTATGACTTGAAGGCACATACATACGTAAGAAAGTAAATAAATAAATACATCTGCCATCATGAGAAACAAGAGAAATTGTAAAAATAATTTCCTCTTTAATCAGGTTTCGTTTATATCTATTTTATATATAGAGAGGAGGCAGGGAAGAAGAATAAATTAAACATAAAGTAAGATATGTTAAGGACCTAAATCTGAATTATACATAGTCAAAATATGCAAGAGTACCCTCATCCAGACCGTATGATAGATATGTGTCTTTTAATATTACAGCTCATGTTAGATTTTGTATTATTATAACAGCCTTTTATATAAAATAGGACATTAAAAGACAAGTGAAAGTTCTAACACCTAACACCACTTGTTACTCATTTAATAATAATATATCCAAAGCACAATGTGCAGAAAAAGAAAAAATAAGACTTCCCTATTCTGTACAGAATTACTTCATTGCAATTGTTATAATAAATTTGCTTTAACTGAAAGCAGGAAAAGTCTGCACCACTGAAAGCAATGAACAGCCCATAGCCTTCTCCATACCAACACCACAAGCATTTATCCTTTTGCATGACTGAAAGATAATAGTGTATTTGAACGAGGCCATACACACCGACATACCAACACAAATTCAAGTACACCTATTCTTCAATTCTAGAAGAAAACAAAGAGAGGATGTCTCCAGGCTTAGCAAATTCCTTGCTTATCTTCCACAGGAAGAGTGCTTCTCCTAATAATGAAAGATGTCTTCCTCCCTCCTTTTCCTAACCCACTGTGTGATTCCAGTGCTGACAGCCATCAAACACTTATAACGCTGCTCTGGTATCTGGCTCAGGAATAAGTGAGCCAGAAAAAGCAAACTATATATATTTGGCATACATCAATTAATATTGCTGTCATACAGTTTCAGATGCACCACATGCATTTATCCTTTTGCATGACTGAAAGATAATAGTGTATTTGAACGAGGCCATATACACACCTACATGCCAATAAAAATTCAAGTACACCTATTAATATCTTACCATAAACATGAGATTTGAAAAGCCAGATTCTCCTTGCTGCTAAGAGAGGTAAGAGGCAAAAAGAGGAATAGGAACAAATATTCCAAATGTCACAGTATTGCATATATGGCATTAGATGAAGTTTAGCACTCTATAGCCCTCTCTTCAGTTTGCATTAATACTGGTTTTATATGACATACTTCTCAGCTATAATTCAAAATATGTAGAGAGTGCCAGATTGCAGAAGATAAACCGGGGTCAACACTACTATATTATAGTAATAAAATCATTGATTTTTACATTTGGAGGTCATTATCTTGTTCAACTTTGTTCTATGAAGGAAGTTGTAAACATATAATTAAATGCCTTTAAAAAGCAAAGCAAAAACTGTGAAAATGGCAGCAATTATTTAATACCTTCCCCAAATATAAATAACCTACTGATAAGTAGGAAATGAAAGGACCTGCCAGTTGCATAATCTCAGGAAACATCGTTTATTTGACCACACAATTTTTATTCTAGACCACTGTAATTTAAGCTGTCCTTCTCATTGCCAACAAAGGCAGGAATCTCTGAATTCTATAAATAAATAAGTTTAAAACATATGCAACTACAGTCACGTGAAAAAGTAAGTACACCTCACTGAAAATTTTGACTTGTTCAACACATTTCCAACATATAGATATCTCATCTTCATTTCACGAATATTGATAAATAGGATAAAATATAACAAATATCATGTACAATTACATCTTATAACCCCATTGTGTAATTTAAATACACATAAGTGCAAATTTGTATATGGAAAAAGTAAGTACTTACCTACATTCATCTCTACCTCAAATACCTAAAAATTAGAATCAGGTGAACTAGAGATGGTGCAAATGATTAGAACATAGGCAAAGGGAATTTGAGAGGAACTCAAATCTGACATTAATAAAATGTCAGATACGTATTTAGTTTGATTTTTTTTTTGCTTTTGCATGGTACCACTAAACTCAAAAGAGATCTCCGAGGCCTTCAGAAAGAAGTATAGAGATGCCTTGGAAGGAATTAAAAAGATTGACCAACACCTGGACATTAGTCATTCCACTGTCTGGAAGATCATCTACAAGTGAGAAGATTGCAAATAACTGCTAACTTGCCTAGGCCAGAGAATGCTAGCAAATTCAGGCTGAGAGCAGAATGCAAGATGCTGAAATAAATTTCTAAAACCCTCAGAATTTCATAAATAGATCTACAGGAAATCCTGCCACTACTTATGTCAAACTGCATGAGTCTACCATTACAAGGAAACTGCCTGATTTAGATCTACATAGGTGTGTCAGTAAGAACCTTTTGCTGTCCAGAAGGAATATCAGGGCAAATCTAAGCAAAGAACAGGATTTCTGGAACAAAGTGCTCCAGACACACAAGGCAAAGATAGAGTTATCTGGGACAGTACCAGAAGATATGTAAGAACAAAGATAGCTTTTCACCAGAAGAACCTGACATCAATTGTAAAGCAGGCTGGTAGAAATATTGTGGTTTGAGCTACCCTCATGGCTTGGGTAACTCACCACCATAGAATCCCCTATGAAACCTTCATTGTCTTAGAGGGTGCTTCAGAATAATGTGGGACCATTTGTTAGAAGATTGAACCTCAACCAAAAATGGACCTTGCAACATGACAATGATCCTAAACATTCCAGTAAATCCACCAAGGAACGGCTGGGGAGAAAAATGAAATGAAATATTCTGGAATGGCCAAGTCAAGCATGGCTCTAAATCTCACTGAGATACTGTGGAGTATTTCAAACAAACAGGGCATGCAAGAAATTCTTCCAACATCCCACAGCTGAAAAGAAATTCTGAATGGAAAAGTATGCGAAAATTCTTCCTAGGCAATGCCAGAGACTAAAAGACAATTATAAGAAATGTCCACTTGCGATTGTTTCTGCCAAAGGGCAGGTAATACCAGATTATTAGGGCCAAGGGTGTACTTAATGTTTTCCATAGAAAGAAAAGGCATATCTCTTATTTTTTTGTTGAGTACATTATTGCAAAGTAATTTTTTATAGTTTTTTTTGTTCAGTCGCATCACCTTTATTTTCATATACTGTTTAAATGAAGAGAAAATATTGGTAGGTCTACATATATTAAAAAAATTAAAAAAATTACATGGGGTACACTTACTTTTTCACATGACTGCGTACTATCTTATCAAACATGCATTAACAACTTCCAATATTTTGTAGATCAAACAAAAATAAAAACTAGATGCTATAATGAAATAACCCGTTCAAGTATGGTTGTCAACATGCAATGGAGAAAAAATAATTTTATTCTGAAAAATTTCTGATTTCTTTTTTCTCAAGGGAATTTATAAACTGTAAGCTTCTTTGTAACTACAATGTTCCAGTTTATTCTGCCGATAAAGAAAGCAAATTCCATGGCATGCTTGTAATAATGGCCAATATATAAATACCTATGCTGCATTTTTTCTGATTTATTTACTATTCTTAGCAATATTGTTTGGATAGTTAGCTAAATTCTATATTTCATTATTTTTCTATTATTTTTTATAATAATACACCAAATATGTAAGAATTCACAAATTTTCTTTATGCACTAGATATATTAAGATATATTATTATTTTCACAGAGATAATATATCATAAGAGATAACATATGCTATAATTATACAGTATTTTGTTATTATGCACTAAAATATTTATGTATATTTATAAGTACATAAATATATTTATATCCATCCAAATTAAATTTCTTTTCCCCATTTTTAACTATATCACTCTTCTCTCCCACTTCCCAAGAAGGTTAATTCTGTATTTTATTTATTTATATTTCCAATGTTTTCAGAGATGTCTGGGGAGGGCAAGATGGTTAAGATGGTGGCCATAGCTATGTCATCAAAGGTTCATTCATCCTTTGGCATCTGTAAAAAGGGGCAAAGCTTTGAGTATAGCAACATCTTGACTTTTTTGAGACCCTCTCCATAAATGCCTTGAATTTTTTAAATTCCAAAACTTGTTGCTAGGATGGTTGTTTCGAGTGCTGTCAGGCCCTTGGAAAAACCTCTCTCTGGACTTTATTCTTTACTGAGTTTGCCACTGTCCTCATGATGGTGGACAGTTTCACCAAGATTGGCCATTACATTCCCTGTACCAGTATCCTTACCATCAAAGACATGGCCCCTTACGAGTTACACAGCCTGTGTACACATATAACGTCTCACACTGAGGGGCTGAGTTTACCTCCGTGGTTCTGAAAAACCCTGTTCAGACTCTTGGAAATTCAAATCCATCTATTCATCAAGTATCATCCAGGACTGGTTGGGAAGGCAGAACAGAATAATGGAACAGTATTTCTGTTGTTTCACCAGTTATCAGCAGGACAATTGGACCCAACTCCTACCTCTTGTTGAGTCTGTCTACAGCTACTTCCTGGTTCTCTCTAAAAGCTCCTCCTCTTTCCTCCTTGCCATCAATTCTGTATTATCAGTGCTGCAAGCTACCTGTGCTTGGTTCCTGACTTCTCAGCAACACCTACATCTGCTCTATGTTGTATTCCAGTGTTTATCTTTTGCTGCTGAAGTTAAAACATGAATTATTAACCAATGGAAAATATCATTTTGCTTACAAAGTAGTTCTATAGTCATGATTATAAGGATTCAGTTGCTAAATAAAATCTATGAAGAATTGCAAATCACATTCTCACCAAGATAAAAGAATGTAACCATGAATACATTTGATATCTTTTTATTATGGTATTTTTGAAGAGCTAAGCTCTGCATTTCTAGGCATCTGTAGTTTTTATAACCTCATTTATAAGATTACACACACACACAGATTAAACTTATAAACTACAAGTTAGGCTATGTTTCTACTAGAATGCTAGGATATATCTCTCATCATGATTTTCACTTTTCCTGAACCTTATTTGGGGGAGTGGACAGCTTATCAATAAAATTGCTATTTTTTATTGGATCTTAAATTTGAGACTATAAAAGCAATTTATTTGCAGACATTAGTGGATGGTAAGACTGATCTTGGGCTGAGAAAAGTCCTTCATTTTAATTCTCACAATTAAAATAGCTGTTAAGATTGCCAACATTTATCAACCATTGTCCCTTTGACTTCAGTTGCACAGATGAGAAGACATTAAAGAGAGAAAATATCTAGGTCCATACATCACATTATATCCTTGAACTGCTGCTATTGTTATTTAGGTTAGTACAAAATATGGCCATTATGGCTTAAAACAAGGATGTTATGGTTTTTCAACATACTATGTCTAAAATATTAAGCATATGTTTGAATTTGTCTATAATTTTGCTTGTCTGTTATCAAAGGAAGTTTGTTTGCATCTGACCCTAAATTTGCAAATGTTAAAACATAATCTGCTTTGACCTATATAAAAAAACATTATTTCCTTGGCATTATCTCCTTGTTCATGTTTTACTGATGTACTGTAGCTCCTACAGCTTTCCTTCTGAAGAAAAAGGTATTTCCTCATCAAGGAGCTGGAAATATATATGAAATGAAACAACTGAATTATTGTATCTTGACCATCATTGCAGCCTTCTATTTCTCATGACAAGCCAGACTAACAAATCTAAGATAATCAAAAGAGTAAACATACCCCTCAAGGCCCCCATAGGGAACAATGCCCTGTAGGCAGAACAATCATATTTTAGGACCCTGACTTGATTGACAACTGCAGCTAAACCTTGTTAGATGGAAAATAAATTACCAGGCATATTCAAACACTGAACATGTATTTACATACAAGGATTAGAATACACAAATACTCCTCTATAAAAATATTGGATCTTTCTTTTATGCTTTTCAACCTCTATCAAATTGCAGAAAAGTATATTTTGTTTCCCTCCAAACTAGCAGTTCATAAGCGTGCTTTTGGGGTTTTTTTGTTTATAAGCATATTCTATGTGTTTGAGTTGCAAAATGCAATATTAAATCAGATCATAAATAGCGTGATTGTGAATTTAGTTTATCCTTAATGTGAACTGCATTCCAGGGAAAAAACCCTCTCACTTGATCTAACACTGAAAATGCAAAAACAGAACTCTTTGCTTTCCAAAAGAAAGAAGTCAACAGACACTGCTCCAGTTTCTTTAGGAGTGCATTTGATTGGACCAAGTCTTATTTTGCAGTTCAAGATAAAGCATGTTTAACTCAGTGAGACTTTTTTCTAGGCATTTATGCATTAGACAGCCCTATGTTTCTTGCTAAAATGCCTACACCTGTCAATCTGACAATTATGCATGATGACCCTCTATGTTTATCCAACATTATAATGACATATGATAAAAATGGCCTATGTATTTTGCTCTTATTGTCTTCCTAAAAAGAAACGGAAATATTATGAATGCTTAACATATGCATCTGTATGTAAATTACACATAAAAATAGTCTTACCACCTATTAATTAAAAATAAGCCTGATGAAACAGAGAAAAAATATCTTAGGCCTCTTTAGATAGGAATAAAGTTAATATCATTGAAGGATCAGAGCATGCTAGCCTAGCTCTTTGATTTTGAGAAAGTATTTAATTTGTACAGTGGCTGGCTTCAGTCTGCTAGTGGGCTATAATTATACAACAAATTGTAGATTTGAAAAATTTGAATGGTGATCAGGATGCAGTCTCTTCCATCTCTCCAGATTTTCACAATCCAGACCAAGAGCAGAAGAGGAAACATATAAATATCTCATCCTGAAGTAAAGAGACAAGTATCCAAAAAATGCCTGATGAACATGCTTTACTGCAACATTTGTATTGGAGTTTGTTAGTAATATCAAGGACATCCTGAAGAGATATGCAAAGATGGTGTGTTTCAAACTCCATTCATCAATAATATGAAGTGATCAAGAGTCAGAGTCCAATACTGAGATGTCCTACGTAATTATGTGATCTACAGTCAAGGTCCTTCCTTGGAGAATGCATCAGTTGTAAAATGAAGGATAAAAACAGAATAAACAATTTTACCCTCTCCTCTTTGTTGAAATAGCACAATATGGATAGAGAGTTGGCTATGAGTTAATTAATACAATGAGAATTAATACAGTGTACATTAATACAAATTAATAGGAAGCGAGTGCAGAAAAATGATTTGCCTAATTCTCTGTAACTGATGTTGGAATGTCCTCTTACTAGCACTGAAGAAACCTTTTGAAATCTATGCCATTCTTGCTTTCTCACTTTTGCCAGCTATATGGGGTTTCATAGCAGTCTGCTCTCTTCTGTTGACCACTGGCCACACCTAACAGAAATGGTGCCATGCCCTATGCAAGAGAATGGCAACAGATGGGGTATAGTATGAAAAGAACAACAAACTGCAAGTTTTTTTTCTCCTGATCATTGGCAAAGTGAGGTTTGTACCAGATTGCAAAGGCAGAGATATTGGCCTATGATTAAGGATAGGTAGGAGATTGCTTTAGTTAACTATGACAATATACATTATGGTTATATTGAGAATGGCAAAGTGTGAATCTTCTACCCACGCTGGTACATGGGGTAATCTCCTCAGCTTGTAAGTTTTTCTCCATAAATTTAGAAGATGAAGATCTTTTCAAAGACCAGATTCTAAATCGTGATGTAGCCCTCCTGCTTTAAATTCAAAGGAATGAAATCATATGTATCAATGGAGTCAGTAGCAGATGCCAAGCTCTTGACCTATCTTCTTTAGTGTTTTGTATCATGTTTATCATGAAAATTTGGCAAGCCTTAACCAATATAAACCAAGAAGATTTATAGTATTATGAACTTTTCATAAGGCAACAGACCATAAGGAAGAATATCGACAAAGAAACCTTGATTATTTGGCCAAGCAGGTATAGTTGTTGGAAATTTGTAATATTAGGGCCTCAGAGAAATAAAGAAAAAAGTTTTGTTGACTTTTTGTTGATAGATGCCATGTGACTTTACCCAAATATTTAAATTGGAAGGATTCAACAAATATCATATTGTAGAAAGTTTATTTTTCAAAAACTGACAGCTATAATCTCTGAACTAGTCCATTAAGAATAGGTTGAGTGGAAATTAGTTTCATTCAGGATTCCCTAATCTGTTCAGAAAGGTCAGAAACATGGGAATTAAAACAGTCAATGCACTATAGTTCTGAATTCTGAACTATATTTGAAAAACCGACTTGCAGAGGTTCTGCAAGATACTGTCCTTAGTGCCTGATCTTCCATCTTTGCATTAAGGTACAACTTTGACAACTCTGAGCAAGTTGCAAGCTGAATTGTAAACTCTGGTCACAGACCTGGGCCAACCTGAATTATAAAGTTGGATGCAAAAAAGGAAAAGGATTTGAGCCAAGAAGAATTAGTCTTCCTGCCGAGTTCAGTCTAAGATGGTCCTTCTCCAAGCTGGATGTGTTACAAGAGTGAAAACTCTTGAGTTTACTAAAGTTTAGTAAAACTAAATAAATAAAGTAAACTCTTTGAGTTTACTTTATTTACTAGATAAACTCAGAGTTTATCTAGCTGCCACATCATTTAAGAAACAGCACATTAAAGAACATGAAACTCGGTCAGATACTAGTTGATGAAACAAAGTCAAGATTATATAGGAGAAATGCAAAGTATACCAAGAAAAATATGAAAAGCACTTGAAAAATACCCTTATTGTATTCCTTAGATACTAATGCTATGGAACTTAAATAACATAAAGGGGAAAGGCATCTATCTGTCTTTCTGTCTGTCCATCCATCCGATTTATTTGCTGCCAAAATCAGAAGACTCTCGGCAGCTTACAATAAAACAATAAAAATCATTAAAAAACTTAAAGCAACAACAACAACAAAAAACAAACAAACCCAACCAAACTGGGAGGAAAGGAGCTAAAAGATATAAAAATAAATATGGGGAACGGAGGTGACTATTAATCTACTAACCACCTTCAGGATGATGGGTCCCCATTAGAGCCCCATACCAACTGACAGAGCCAGGTCATAAGCCCTTTCGGAAGGACATAAGGGTGGGGCAGACTTCACCTCCGGGGGCATGACATTCCATAGGGAAGGAGCAACAGTAGAAAAGGCTCTTCTCCTTGATCCTGCCAGCCTAATTCCTTGGCTGATGGGATCCGGAGGAGGTCTCTTCTGCCGGATCTGGTGGGATGGGAAAACCATTGGGGTGACACGGTTCCTCAGGTAACATGGTCCCATGCTATAAAGGGTTTTATAGGTTAAAACCAACACCTTGAATTGCACCTGGAAGCAAACTGGCAACCAATGCAGCTTGCAGAACAAAGATGTCACATGGGCTGATCTACTGGCACCAAAATAATCCACGCAGCTGCATTCTGCACAAGCTATAGTTTCCGGATACTCTTCAAGGGTAGCCCCACGTAGAGCGCATTGCAGCAATCCAACACAGAGATGACAAGGGCATGAGTGACTGAGTGAAGGGAGTCCTGGTCTAAGAAGGGGTGTAGCTGGCAAACAACGTGAAGTTGCTCAAAGGCCCTCCTAGCCACAACTGCCACCTGCTCCTCGAGCAGGAGCTGCAAGTCCAGAAGGACCCTCAGATTATACAACCCCATCTAGAATTAAAGATGGTAAAGTCCCAGAACTAGAACCCTCAGACATCCAAAGCCACTCAGTCTTGCCAGGGTTCAGTTGAAGCCTGTTGTCCCCCATCCAGACCCAAAAAGCTTCCAGACATCAAGTCAGGGGCGAGACAGCATCACTTGGATCACCAGGGATGGAGATGTAAATCTGAGTACCATCAGCATACTGATGGTACCTCATCCCATAGTGACGGATGATCTCACCCAGCGGTTTCATGTTAAAAAGGAGAGGCGAAAGTACCGAGCCCTGTGGCACACCACAAAGTAATGACCATGGACTGGACTTCTCTCTCCCAATTAACACCGAGAAAGGAGCTTTCACCAACCAGGAGGGACAAGGATCTAACTGACAGTGGTCACACTAACAGCATCAAGGGACTTCTTCAGAAACAATGGGATCAAATTGTTCCCAGATGACTCTTCCCTTGGCATCTCAAGTGGATCTGCTTCATGCACAGCTTCCAACTAGGACCAAATCCGAGCAACTTTGTCTGTCAGGTGCTCAGCAAATTCCTCTGCATGGCCCTGCTGAAGGTCTCCCAGATCCCCCCTATTGAGGAGAGATTGGGTGACTCCAAACATGGCCGAAGGATGGCACTCTGCAGATGTAATAAAGGTGGAGAAATAATCACATTTCACAGCCTTTATTACCCTGAGATAGGCTTCAACAGCAGCTCTAACTCATAACCGATTGGATTCTTTCATCTTCTGCCAGCGGCATTCCAGGCATCTCTTTACTCTTTTCAGCACCCGCAACTCTTCCGTAAACCACAGAGAATGCCGAGTATGATGAGTAGAGAGAGGCGGCATAGGCACGATCCTATCCAAAGCCTCGGCTGCCCTCTGATTCCAGGACATAACCAGAGCTTCGACGGGACCATGCAGCAATACCCCTGGAACATCCCCCAGCTCCCTCTAAAACCCTTCCGGGTCCATCAGTTGCCAGGGGCAATCCACTTGAATAGGTCCATAAGGTGGCATAAGAGAATCTCAAGGACACCAGGGCATGATCTGACCATGACAAGGGGATACTAAAAGTTCTCCTTCCAGTTCATGCTGCCATTGCTCCAACAAGAAAATCATATCCAGAGTGTGGCCACTGTCTCAAGTAGGGCTCAAAATGGGAAGCCATGAACTCCTGAGCTAAACCTGAGGATATATCCAGGGATTGAAATTGAAATCCCCCAAGACCACCAGCCTGGGGAAGTCCACCGCCAACCCTGAGATAGCCTCGATGAGCTCAGGCAGAGAGGAT
>JANHZU010000284.1:241155-256306 GCA_032468055.1 Acrochordus granulatus
AGGGCAGGAGCCACAGCAGAGAAGGCTCTTCTCCTAGACCCCGCCAGCCAAAATTCCTTAGCTGACGGGAACTGGAGCAGGACTCCTCTGCTCCTTCTGGTGGGCCGGGAACTCCCCATTGGGGTGACACGGCTCCTCAGATAGCCTGGTCCCATGCCATGAAGGGCTTTGAAGGTGAATGTTAGCACCTTGAACTGTACCCGGGAGCAAACCGGTAACCAGTGCAACTCACGGAACAAAGGTGTTATGTGGGCCGATCTATTGGCTCCTCAAATCACCCGCACAGCCGCACTCTGCACCAGCTGCAATCTCCAGATAATCTTCAAGGGAAGTCCCATGTTGAGCTCATTACAGTAGTCCAGAACTGAGATGACAAGGGCATGAGTGACCGAGTGCAGGGACTCCTAGTCCAGGAAGGGGTGTAACTGACATACAACACGAAGCTGTGCAAAGGCTCTCCTGGCTGCACTCTCCACTTGCTTTTCAAATAGCAGTCATGAATCCAGGAGAACCCCCAAGTTACGCACTGGGTCTATCTGGGGTAGTGCAATCCCATCAAGAGATAAGGATGGAAATGTCCTAGGACCAGGACCCCCTGCCACCCAAAGCCACTCCATCTTGCTAGGGTTCAACCGAAGTCTGTTGTTCCTCATCTAGCCCTGAACAGCCTCCACACACTGAGTCAGGGCCAGGGCAGCATCACTTGGGTCACCCCGGAAGGAGATGTAAATCTGAGGACCATCAGCATACTGATAATCATCCCATGGTGACGGATGATCTCACCCAGCGGTTTCACGTAGATGTTAAAAAGGAGACGAAAAAGCACCGAGCCCTGCGGCACACCACAGAGTAATGGCCGAGGGCTGGACCTCTCCCTCCCTATTAGCACCGATTGGGACCGGCCACAGAGAAAGGAGCCAAACCAGCGCAGAACTGCACCACCCAGCCCCCGCAGCTGACCAAAAAAGATACCATGGTTGACAGTATCGAAAGCCGCCGAGAGGTCAAGGAGGATGCACTACCTCCATCCCACTCTCACCAGAGATCATCCACAAGAGCAACCAATTTACTTGACTTGACATCCCCTCCCTCTAAGGGTAGAATGTTGTATAATTAGACATCTCACAGGTAATAGAAAAAGAAGCTAATAAAAAATTAATTAATTTTATAGTACTGCATCCTGAGCCTATATAATGAGTCATGTGATTATGAAAATGGGCTCTTGCTCTCCTTTTGGGAGACCAAGCTATCTCATAAGTGATGAGTAGTTTTATTAAAAAGAAGAAATGTAAATATGTTATTAATATAGAATATATTATATTAATAATATAATACATAACCTCATTATACATGTCACAGAAACAGCAGTGAAAATTTGGCCCATGCATATACAGTACATTCCATCAAGGTCCAATGTTTCACATCTAAAATGATGCATGGCTATACTATTTAAACATTATCTGCCACGCTTATTTTTCAGTGATTTTGAATCATAACCATTAAATTACCTTTGAAGACTTTTTGAAAAAAGTTTTGTAATGAATATTTTTCTTATGTCTATTTTTACACCTGCTACTAATTCCACTGGAATTTGAGAACATAAATCTTTCTTAGCTTCTTTTCATGTACTTATACATTACTGCTACTTCAGGATTTGTATGTAGGCATTGTTAATGTGTGATAGGAAAGCTTGAAACTTTCAGTCACATAAGCACTGAAGGGAAAGGGGAGTGCAAATAGGATTTGGCAGAGGAGAGGGGGAAGTGGCACTCTTTTGCTTGTTATTGATCAGAGGAATATGAAGACACAAGAATGCTCCCCCAGAAATGCACCATGTTTATTTGGATTCCCAAAGTCAAGAATTATATCTGCTGCAAGTATAGGCTGATTGTCTTCTTGGAAAAACTAAACTGTCATCCTCAGCTTATCAAAGATAATAAAATAATTAAGAGGAAGGGAATGTTTCCCACCAGAACAGAAATATTATTGAGTAAAAGTTTACAGCTTTGTTTTCTAGAACTTTCCATATCCTACCAAAATCCTTTCCACATTTTTCCATATCCAACCAAAATTCATATATCTCTTACAGTACACCATCTCCCTCACCCAATTTCTTTTGATTTTAACCTGAGGCAGAGGCCTACCACCTTATGTTGCATATTTTTTAGATCCTTAAAAATGAAAAGCAAATAAGAACAAGTGATATTTTATTGCTACAAGATGATGGCCATTGACATACACAGTGAAAGAAGCACTGATTTCTGCTGTGCTTTGTCATAACTTTGCAAAACTGCTTGAAGCCTAATTAAGAATCTACTTTCTTGCCTTCTCCCTCCCATACCTACTTTAGATGGTACAAGGAAAGCTGATACTAGAAGCTGAATTTTCAGCAGAAGCAAGAATCTAGAAGTTGATACTGTATAATTACAAGCAGATACATGATTCTGCTTGTAGAAGACTTGAAAAGGGGGACAAGGTGGCTTTCAGTACTATCGACCATAGTATCCTTTTGGCTGGCTGCAGGGGCTGGGGCTGGTTTGGCTTCTTTCTCCAAGGCTGGTCCTAATCAGTGTTAATAGGGAGGGAGAGGTCCAGTTCTCGGCCTCTCTTATGCACATGCCACAGGGCTTGGTACTTTCTCCACTCCTTTTTAACACATCTACATGAAAACGTTGAGTGAGATCATCTATCACCATGGGGTAAGGTATCACCAGTATGTGGATGATACTCAAATTTACATCTCCATCCCTGGTGATCCCAGTGGTGCTGCCACTGCCCTCTTTCAGTGCCTGGAGGCTAAGAGGATCTGAATGGGGGACAGCAGACTTCGGCTGAACTCTGTCAAGACTGAATGGCTTTGAGTGCCTGGGGCTTCAGGATCTGGGACTTTAACAACTCTGGATGGGGTGGCACTGCTTCAATCAGACCCGGTGCACAATCTGGGGGTTCTCTTGGACTCCCAACTCCTGCTTGAGGAGCAGGTGGTAGCCACAGCTAGGAGAGCCTTTGTGCAATTTGTGTTGTGTGCCAATCGTGCCTTTTCTTGGACCAGGAGTCCCTTTGCTCAGTCACTCATCCCCTAGTCATCTCACCATTGGACTACTACATGTGCTCTACATGGGCTACCCTTGAAGAGCATCCAGAAGCTACAACTGGTACAGAAAACTGTTGTGTGGACAGTTCTTGGGCCCCCCAGAATGTATCACATCTATGGAATGCCCATCTCTGCATTAGAAAAGGAGAACAAGAGCTAAAAAATCCTTCTCAGAACAGCACATGCTTTATTCTGCATTCAGTCTTCATAATCCCCTTTTAGTTTAGATGACTGCTGCCTAAAGTTGTACTATTAGTTTTATTTACAAGAATCCATGCTATGTGCACTTCAGTGGAAAAAATGAAACTGTATGAATGCTTTGAGAAATAAGCTCCAAGGACCCTACACTGCTGTGCTTCCTGGATTAATGAATAACGCTTACAAATCTAGATGATAAAACTCTAGGAGACAGGGAGAGAAAGAGAAATTTTCAAAGGGACACAACCTTGAATTTAAAAAACTCTAAAAGCTAATACTGAATTTGCCCATTTTCTACCTCAGAGGGGGATGGATAGCCACTGATTTAAAACATGGGTTTGCATTTATCAGTTTAACTCCAAGCAACAAAAATTCCACCCATAGCTCATATCTTTGCTCTAAAACTACAAAGAACACATTCCACACATCCCTGCATTAAAAGGTCGATTGTGTTTAAAATAACATACAGGTTTTCAGTTTCCAAATATAAAACGCTGGCTCATAAAAGAAAAGAAACATTTAAGCAGCTTGTGATCTGCAGCACTGATTAAATGTTGCACTCTTTTTAAGGCAAACAGCAGTCCTGGTCTTGTCCCTTCTTTGCATCTTGGCAACTAAAACTCCTTTGCTCTGAATTTTTCTGTCTGTACAGTGACAACCTCTGAAGTGGAATAGCTACAGGGAGTGGGATGATGGCCCGTCACACATTCCATCTAATTAAACAAGACAGGGATATCAGAGAATGGTGAGACATTGCGGCATATGGCTTGGAGCATCTAGTTTACGTGGAGCTTGACGCAGAGAAAGCTGGCCCCTGAATTCTGGAGCAGTGAAGAAATAGCAACGTTTCTATCTCTCTCCTCTATTCCTTTCTAACTAAGCAGAGAAGAAGTTTATTTACAACAATTTCTAATGAGCCTATTTGCCTTTCTTCTGGGTAATTTTATGAAATGCAGAGAGAAAAACAACAAAACGGAACAAATAACTGGATGAACATTCTGTGAGTACAGCACTATGAGCAATGTTATGAGATGACATCCTGCAAAATGTTACACACTGTTATACAAGCATAACAGGGTGCCAGTACTGAAGCTACCAAATATGTTTATAAACTGTATTTTAATGCTGTCTTTCCAACCTCAGATTAAATAGAAAATACGTATGCAATATCATACATACAGGCAGCTTGAAACTCATTTATTCAATGAATTATAGCTACCTGGTCTCTTTAGGAATGGGCAGCCATGATAAATTCAAATAACAAAAGTATGGATATTCTTCACAGACTTGTAGTCGTTTATGCATGCTTAGCCACAACCAATAAAGGTTGCTCTTTCATATGATACTCATTCATTTCAATAAGTTAAATAAATAAATTCATTTAAATAAATGAATAAAGGTAAAGATTTCCACTGCCAGTCATGGATGACTCTAGGGGGCAGTGCTTATCTCTGTTTCCTAGCCGAAGAGCCAGAATTTGTCCAAAGACGCTTCCATGGTCATGTAGCCAGCATGACTACATGCTGAGGTGCACGGAGCATGTTACCTTTCCACCAAAGGTGGTACCAATTTATCTACTTGCACTTTTACATGCTTTCAAACTGCTAGGTTGGCAGGAGTTCATTCCATTAGCGGCAATTCTTGTCTCAAACTTGAGCCACTGACCTTCCAGCTGACAAGCCCAACAGCCTTTATTTATAATTATTATGCATTATTTGTATCTAGAAGAATTTACACCAAAGTAGCCCCCCTCTGGAGCAGTAGTCTTAGAACCTCTAGTATGAGGGCAAGACATATGTAATAGCTTTATCTTTGTAGATGGAGAACTCAAACAAAGAAGGTGTATGCCACTCAGACTGTCCTGGTTTAATAATGACAGTTGTAAAGCCAAAAAGCAATTTATACTGGTATAAATCCACTACAAAATACCCTCATTGCCTTCTACCAGTTGAAAATCTCCTACATGTCTTTCATGGCTTAAAACAAGTCTACTGGTTTTACCCATCTAATACTAAACAGCGCATATGGAGTCATTAGTTTATTCTGTTTTCTCTAACCACACATATATTTATTGTTCATTATTTCTGTACTTAATTTATATTTATTGATAACAACTAAAATTTAATGTAAGCATTTTGGAGTAAGAATGGAGGATGAGTGACAAAATTTACAATAGACAGAAGAACAATCATGACCAAGGTTAAAAAATGACGCAAAGAAAGGACTTGGCTGTAGAAAAATAGGATTAATGAGAATATTCAGAGAAGACTGGCTGCCAAGAAGAAAAGAACAGCAACAGTGAGATCTCTAAAATATTGCCTATAAGCTAAAGAATTTGTTAAAAGTTACAGAATACTTTTAATATAAAAAAACAGCTGGATAAGTTCCATCTATGCGAGGAAAGGCCATAGATACTGTAAAGTACTGAGCTCTGAAAAAATCCTTCATATCCTCAGAGATGACCTACATATCCTCCTCCCTGTATCAGACAGTATTTGTTATTACTAATAGGAACATTACCAGTAACATCCTTAACAAACTAAGTTGTTACTGAATTTTTGTGTTGTTCTTATGCTTGAGTTGTTCAATATTACATTTTTAACAATTCAGAATTGTCTCTTAATTGAACACAGCTATCTACCACAAGGGTGGGCAGGAGAGGGCTGGTTTTGGCTTGCTTCTTCCTTGACAAATATTTTGGTAATCCTTCTGGTTCAGTATTACACCTTCCAATGTCTGGGACTCTTATTTCTTCAGAGTTTTCAATGGACCTATACAGTTGTTACCATCAAAATCTTTATTACTGAAAATGCATGAACAGTCACCGTGGGATTTTACAGCCCCATCTGATGTAAGCTCTTTCTCTTTCAAAATCTAGGAAAATACCTGAGCTTACCATTTCATGTCCAAGATCTTGAATGTCATTGCTTCCTTGTGGAGACCTTTTGGCAGGATTATTTATCTAATAAAAGACAGTAAGTTGTTGGACTTCATTCTGAATACAAGCAACTCCTTATTATAAAACGTCTCGAAAAATTATTGCCTCAGTTAGAGGTCTTTTATTTTCTATCAGTGACTCAGGAAACAGTAATTGGAAACTATATGCCAGTTACTTTAGTAAAAAATGTGATGTCTTTGGGTCCTGAGCAGGCCAGTTTTAGAAAAAGAGAGTCAACTTAAAAATCATTGTCTTAAGTCATTTAACGAAGAAATACAGTTTTATACAAAAATATATTTAATTTTCATTCACCTGAAATTTGCTTTTGATTGTATTTCTAGACAGCAACTGTGGCAGAACATATCATTACTTTTTGTTTGATAAAAGTTAGCTACACTTAATTACTTGTGTCAAAATGCCAAGGTTCAGGTCAGATATGGTTCTGGTATATCCTACATGCCAGAAGAGGGGTTAAAAAGAGTTGTACCCTTGTTCCTAAAGCCTTACAGATTCATGACCCTTCTATGGCTTTTCTATCTCTTGACAGTGCTGTACTTTTGTTGATGACTGGGTTAAACTGCCTCAAAAAGGCTATTTTTCATTTTTCTCTATTCCTGGAAACTGGATCTTTATGATACAAACTGCTTCTAATGGTGCAAAGGCAATCATTCATTTCTTTTTTAATAAAAGGGGTAAGTTTATACCTGCAGCCTTGCCAAGTTTCTAGAGCTTTGCCACAGTTTCTATGCAATTTCCTTGTGAGGTGGATCCTTTGTTAACTTTTTGGCACTAGACATGAAGACATACAAGAGAATAAATTATCACAGGACTGGGCTGTAGAATTGTTTTATGGGGATCAATAAATTAGTAGCATCTTATAAGATTTGCAACAGTTTAAAAATTACGGGGAGTCCTTGACCTATGATGATTTGTTACAATGGTGCTGAGTAAATGGTCATTATGATTGTCCTTCAGGGTTCTGCCTGTCCTAGCAGCCCTGCAATCTTGCAATCGCAATCAGACTTACAACCTGTTGTAGTGCTTCATGATCAAGTGATTGTAATTTGCAACCTTCTGTTTGCTTCCCCAGAAAATCTATAAGAAATAAGCACCTCCCCTTACCCACCCTCTCCCAATCCCTCTGCAATAGTACTGCACTATCCATTTCCACACATCCCAGGCACTGTATCCAATCACAAAGCATCTGTCTTCACTTCCTCACACTCTCCTTGGCCACTTACACACTCTCTTACACGATCCCTAACTCGTATTTTGCCCATGCACCCTCCTATTTCTTCCCACACCCAGCAGCAGACACTTTACCTGCCCGCCAGCCAGGGACTTGCAACTTCCTATTGGCTTCCCCACTGACTTTGATTGTGGGAACCTGGTAGGAAGTTGCCTCACCTAACAACCATGGGATTTAGTTGACAATTGCAACTGGGACTGCAGGGATGGTCATCGCTAACTGATGTGGTCATGCTTTAAAACTACATGACTTAGTGATGAAAATTTGAATTCCAATTGTAGTCCTAAGTCTAGGACTACCTGTAAAACTGGAGTTTAAAAGAAAAACTATTACACAAATTAATACATTAATGTATTTGTAGTTTTATTTCTATTTAGTATCTGCTATAAAACTTACAAAACTAAAACATTATTTGTATTTTAATCGGTTCATTATTTTAATATTTTTGTATAATTTGTATATGTATCTGTAGCTGCAATATTAATGTCATGTTTTAAAATTAAATTAATAAAAGTTAAATCCACTTGCTTTCACTTTAAGAAAATGGGCCATTATACATCCATATCAATATAATAGTCTAAATTGCTAAATAATCCCTCAAAGAAGATTCCCAATAATAAAATGTTTGTTCTAATATGGAAAGAGAAATGACTTCTTGAGAACATTATATAATTGATAGAAAATGCAAATGCTTCCATCTTTATGACCACAATTATTTTGCAATCAGAAAAGAATTGAGAAAGCCTTTTGGATTAAAGGCGAAACGTCTTCGACTTGAGAAAAATCCAGTCCAGATGCCTGTTTTTTAAACTTTGTTGAGACCCCAGGATAGGAAAATCACTTTAGATCCATTGAGATAAATGAGTCTGAACTTCAGCTAGAAAACTTCCTTCTCTTCCTGTGCAGGATACAACTTTAGTTAGTTCCAGTTCAGCAACTGATGCAGTTATTGGGAAATAGGATTGATTTGACCAATGATCTATTGCAAAACAAATTAGAATTGGAAACTGGCCTGATCGTGTCTGACTTCGGTACATCATAGTTGAAACCCAGTTCAACTTCTATGTACTTGTCACAATTTTGGGTAGTTGGGATTTAAAAGAAGATGCTTTTAGTTCCCTCCTGTGGAATGGGCTGGAGAGAGGAAGAAGATAGACCCGTGTCTGAAACTTAAGCAATGTTCACATTGCATGAAGCTATGGTTTAATCTTGTGCTTTAACTGAACCAAGATTGCAGTACTAACTTTGTAAGCTACTGCATCACTTCAGACTGTGCTAAGTAGAATAACAATTGATATCTTGATTCTGCTACTTCCTGATGCAAGTTTCCTTTCTTTAATAACCCACGTACAAAATATTTGCGTTGTGTTTTCAAACAAAGAGTGATGGCGACTGGAACAGCCTTGGTTTATGATGATGAAATGACCAACCATAAGCTACTTTGGGAAGAGTAAGTACAGCTTTCTTTCTTTTTTCTTCTTTAATTTTAGAAACTTCTACTTTGCAGTAAAAAGGTATTACAGATATAAATATTTCTTGAGTTACAAAGACAAGTGGGACCAGGATTGCCGTTGCTAAGCAAAGTGGTTGTAAAGTGTGTTGTCATGTGTCTGCACCATTTAGCAATGACAATCCAGGAAGTCCTGGTTGCCATTGTAAACCCAAGACACACAGGTAGTTTAGCAGGTAGCGGCGAGAGTCCCAGGGAAGAAGCATGGGGTTACCGGGTGGGGAGGGCTGGTGCAGGCTGCACATGAGTCGGGGGAGGCAATGCTGTGAGTGCAGTGCATACCTGTGAGTGCAGGGAGGCCCAGGGAAGAAGGCATGGCACAGTGCACAGGATTACGCAAGGGGAGTTATCAGAGTGACTTGCAACATTGCCTGCTGGTTTCCCCATTGACTTTGCTTGTTGGAAACTGGCAGGCAAGGTCACAAGTGGCAATCACGTGACCCCAAGATAGTGCAACCATTATAAGTGTGAGCCAGTTGCCAAGTGCCTGGGGTTCAGTTAGAGCACTGCAGGAGCACTAAAACAGCCAGAACTTCAAGGACCAATTGTAAATACCCCTCGTTCAGTCCTTCCCACCTTCGAATGTCGGTTGAACGACTGATCAGTAAGCAAGGACTATACCTGTATGTGTGTTTGATTCAGGGAAGAGAGAGAAGAATGCTATTACAGAAACAATATTTGCATCCTTGGAAAGTAGAAAGAAATTCAAAACAATTCCATCTTGATTCTGTTAGGTAAATGTTGATGTAGAGAAAGCTTTGGCAGGTTTTCAAGATTCTGTTGTAATATCCTAACCACGTTAAGGTACATTCCAAGACTCCGAGCAGTTTCTTTTGGCTGACCTTGCCTATTTTGACAGGCTAGCACAATCTTGAAAACCTGTCTGAAACCTTCTGCACTTCAATTTACATTAACCCAATTAATCTAAAATTGTTATGTGTTTCTTTCTCATTCTTTTTACTCTCCCAGGATTGATATCTTTGCTGCAATTAGGTGAATATGAAGAGAGTAGCTTTTTGCATTCCTTTATAGATTTGAGATAAACTGGAGCAACTAGAGTCTGTGCTACACTTGGTGATTAAATGTATGGAATGATTTGAACACAGCCTGTGTTATTTGCCATTTAAAATGCCCTTGGCTGTAGCCCTTGCATCGACTGCCTGTTCTTGAGAAAACATTTCCTTAACTTGGGCTACATGGACCCTGCCATGTGGTTTTCTTGTCAGGAATACAGAAGCGGCTTATCACTGCCTTACTCTTGGATGTCTTTTGACTTCTCAGTCTAGCTTAGGATTTCCTGGTGGTGTCCCCTCCGAATGCAAGGTAACAAGCAAAGATTTCCTCTGCCAGTCGTGGCTGACTTTAGGGGGGCGTGCTCATCTCCAGTTCACGGCCAAGGGAGCTATGCTTGTCTGAAGACACTTCTGTGGTCATGTGGCCAGCATGACTATACACCAAGGCATATGAAACGCTGTTACCTTCCCACCAAATTGGATGGTACCTGTTTATCTGCTTGCATTTTTACACGCTTTCAAACTTAGGTTGGCAGGAGCTGGGCAAACAATGGCAGCTCACCCCATTGCACAGCAACGCTGGGGTCCTGAACTTGGGCTGCCGACCTTCCGGCTGATAAGCCCAGGATCTTCACTGCTCGGCCGCCGCATCCCCCTGTCCAAATACAAGCTAGGGCCTATTTTTCTCTCCTTAGCCACTGTAAGTTACCCTTTCTGAAGTAACATCCTTGGGGAAAGTTGAAAAGAACCTAACATCTGATGGTCCTACCTCTCACATTTTTCTTTGACACCCTTTCTGCTGTTAGACAGAGAATAACGGTTTGTTCTAAGAGACAGAACTAAAGAGACGTTTCTGAGACTTCTTCCCAGTAATTTTTTTAGAAGCGTTGATCGGTCATCTCAATATTAATCTGACATATCAATTCTAAAGTTCCATGGGACTTTCTTCTTAGCACATCTCATTGTGGTCTCCACAGCCGCTCTTCCGGACAGATTTAAGAATATTTCTGGGGAGAAGGGGATGCACTCACACTTTTTATCAGCAGACTGGACTTCTTTTTGTAAATAGACCCAGAGAATCAGATCTCTCTTCCTTGAATCTGCTGCTAGCTATTAAGGGCCAGACCAGATTCTGTGCTGCCGCCTGTAAGACTAGATCAAAGGGCAATATTGGAGCGTTCCTCGATTACAGTCTGTACTTGTGTAATGCTGTTCCCGATTGATGCGGTTGCATGATTTAAGTTATTGCACCACAGGAAAGTTTTATTTGCGCAGTGTTCATTTCTAAAATTTTCTTTCGCTTCTTTTATGATACATGATGTTGATGTACATGCGCTTACTGAATGTGCTTATTCGTCTTATGAAGCTCGTTTATGACTGTCGTAAACATTAACAAATGAACTCTTAATTCCAACCAGATCAGACTCCTCTTAGCTTTCCTAAGATCGTTAGGTGCGACCACCTGGTGTGACATCCTGGTTGTTGCATGGACCTTTGCTCCTTAATGGGATGTTGAATTCACTGTAACCCTGGGATTTTCTGCTCACCCAGAAAAGCGATGCTTAGCATTTTTTGAGGTCAGCCAGGTCGACTAGATAGTGCCAGTGCGCAGATTTTTTTCCATGTGTGAAATCTACTAATCAGCAGTAGTGACATTCAATAGTGACATTCCATGGGCATCCATGATTTTGTTTTTTAAATTGGCACAATGGTGGGTGGAGCATCCTTGTCAGGAACCCGCCCCTTTTGTGCGGTCGTGCGCTGTTGCTGCATCTGCAAAAGGGCTGGGGTGTTGATCACAACTCTGCTCCTGCCACCTTGCAGATGTTGAGACATACACGCCTGCTGTGGATGCCGCTGCGTGCTTCAGAAATGAAGCGAAACCTGGCCTTGCTCCTGCCTTAGTCCATTGCAGTAATTCTCAGTCTTGGCAACTTTAAAACGTGTGGAGATCATGGCTGGGGGATTCTGGGACTTGAAGTCCGTACGGCTTAAAGTTGCCACGGTTGAGAAATGCTGGTCCATTGTACCACAGAGTCATAGATTGAATCTTGTAATCCAATCCAAGGCGGGGATATCATGGCAGAGTTAATTGCTTTGCCGTTAACAACCAAGGTAAGGCTCTTGATGGAGGCTCTGTTGCCTCATTGAAACTCACGTTTTGTTTCAGTCAATGTCTGAGACATTTTGTTATCAATACTGTCGTAAAGAACACATTTCTTTCACGGTTTGTTTTCTCTTTCTAGTGATGAAAAAAATCTGCTTCTTTCTTTCAGTTGTAACATAGATAGATTTTTGATGATTTCATTGTGAATTTAAATGTTGGTCTCGTTTTTAGCCCATTCTGTGATATTGAGGTCCCTGAACGGCTTTCTTCCTGCTATGAGCGCCTTCAGCACTATAACCTGGTTGAACGGTGCATTTCTGTCTCTGCCAGAGAAGGAACCGACAGTGAAATCACGCTGATTCACAGGTATGCTCCTGTGGCAATGTCTTTCCATCTCAGCCTGTATTGGAGAAATAATGAGGGGGGGAAATCACAGTGTCGTGTTTCTTTTATGCTTTACAGATATAATTTGTTTACATAAAGTCCAGGTTACGATCTAAATCCCCATATGGAGAATTTCCCATTTGTATTCTCTGAAATACCCCAAAAGTGCATCTCTAAAATCTAGGGACAAAACAGCCTTATGTTAAAAGATGTGGTTTTCGGATCCATAGTGTCCTTCCATAATTGTACTATTTTTGGGATGGTGTCATGATATGTATGGCATCGGTTGCCTCTGCCCAAGGACAGTAGAAACAGGCGTGCAAACTATTCCATTCTTACCGTAAATTTACCCCCTCAAAACTTTTTATTTATTTATTTGTATCCTGCGTTTGTTATATATGGTGAAAAATAGGGAGAAATCTTTCCACTTCACACCACTGGAAGACATTTAGCAGTTCACTGGATGGCCAGGAAATAAAATTATAAATGGGCTATTGGCTCAAATGTTGCCCATAAACCACTGCAAAGAGTTTTGTAGTATTTCCTCCGGAGCGCCACTTTCTCATTGAAAAACCTCCTTGGAAAAGGAAAAACATAAAGAACTTATTTCCTTCCCTCTCAGGCTCTTTGTCACCAGCAGGCATCATTACAGCAGAAAGCAACAACATGGCAATTTAATCCAAGTTTGAATACAGTTTATTGAATCAAAACTTGAATGCAGTTGTCCTTTCAATTACTAGTTTTTGGTTCTAGCACAACTAATTAGAGGTACTAATTGCTGACCAACATGGTTTCCCCCATACAACTAATTAGAGGTACTAATTGCTGACCAACATGGTTTCCCCCATTTCCCCATTCGTCTGAATTAGTAGTTAGATAAAAGCCATCTTGTAGCATTTTAATTCCAGAAAGATTTCCCAGTGTGAAATAGATCGTGGAAGAAGAATTGGACAAAAAGCAGTTAACAAAATATCAACCTGTAAATAAAGGCGTTTTGAGACTCTACATGACTTTTCTTATATACTTTATATACTTGTCCAGCTTATGCATAAAGCTGGTCCTTGACTTGTGACCAGTCACTCAGCGACTGTTCTAAGTTATGATAGACTTCGCAAAAGCTACTTACAGTGTGTTTCCAATGGCCATGCACACCCCAGCATGATCATGTGACCAAATTTTGGGCACTCAACATCTGACCACATTTATGGCCATTTACTGTGACCTGTGGTCATGTGACAACAATTTACGAAGTTTTTGGTGAAAACCAGAACTTACTTCAGGTTTTCAGCAAAAATGCCTTGTCGCAAACAACGGGTTCACTTAACCGCCATGGCATTTGCTGAATGTGCTTATTCGTTTGGTGATTAAATTTGGATTCACTTAATGAATCCAACTTTGGATTCACTTAATGACCATGGTGATTTGCTTAATGACTACCATAAAATAGGTCGTAAAATCCGACTAGTGACACTTTCCGACTGTCACTATGAATGTAATGGGCAGGCTCCATTATAGTCATAAGTCAAGGATTCCCTGTAAACAGCTCCTCTTTATCTCTTATTTTATAACCTGGAAATACTGGAATCTGACTGAGTGGTTTTCATCCATCTTAATGTGGAACCATGTTATAATTTAGAAGACAATTTGAGAAGGGGTCTACCTGCTTGATCACGGGAGTTCATGTCTAAAATCTTAGCATTTCTATTTGATCTTTCACGGATCGCTGTCCAGTCCACTCTAGTCTGCTGTTGTGTTTCCATATGTATGTAGCTGGAGTACAGTAGACCGTACGTAGGCCTCCATGGTTCTTTAAGTCCATCATAACTAGAAAAGGTCATCTGGTGGGCAAGCCACAAAGAAGTAATATTCTGTTCAGAAGTGGAGCCTCTCTGGTTCTGTACGCTTACATTTTCCTTCCAGTACTTTTTTCTTGGCTTCTGGGACCTCTCCCTTGTTCCGTTGGCTATGGTATCAAGCCATCATCCCTTCCTCTCTCTAATTGCTCCCAGTTTTTCATTCTCCGCGGTTTCTTAGCATCAATACTAATGTGAGTATAACTAGGCACTCAGATTAGTCCGCACAGAAATGAAAAAGGGAATGTGTATCTCAACAGAAAGGAGGATGACTTCAAGGCTGGCCTTCATTCTCTGTCTCTTTATCTTAGGAGATTTATCGTTGGCCTGGGCTGAGCCATAATCAGGAATGAAGCATCAGAGTTGTTCTTATGCTCTGTTGGATTATTAATTTCACTGCCTCTTAGAGTTAGTGTTCTAAACAACTACAAAAAAAAAATCCATCCCAAAGAAATATAGCTGTTCCTGATACAAGTAGTCCTTGACTTACGACCAATCACTTAGCAACCTTTCAAAGTACAACCGTGGGTACTTACAACACAGATTCCAAGTTTTGACGGCTGTTCCCCCCTGCCACACTCACGTGACTATACTTCTGGTGCTTGGCAATCAGCCCACGTTTCCAACCGTTTGCACTGATACAGAACCACGTGACCACATTTTATGACAGTTTTGCTGAAAACCAGCCCTTAGTTCTGGGTTTTGGCAAAACTCATTCCTAGCGAACCATTGGTTTGCTTAACGATTGCCGCAAAAAAGATCATAAAATCGGGTCAGTTATGTGAGTGACCCGGTTTACAACTGT
>JANHZU010000284.1:280784-290845 GCA_032468055.1 Acrochordus granulatus
GGACCGAACCTGCCAGAATGCTGGCCATTCTGGTCGGCATAACTGGCGGCACTAGTCTGCTGCGCCACCGCACCTCATAATGCAGGAACAGTTAATTGAACAAAGTCAATCTACTGTTTTAGACCTTAAAAGAACTGAGTTCAATAACCTAAGAGAGAGATTAGGAAAGATTCCATGGATGAAAATCCTAAAGGATAATACAATTCAAAAACAAGATTATAAAAGCCCAATCAAACACAATTGTGAAAGAAAAATAAAGGTCATCTTAATGGAGAGAAGTATGCAGTGGGTTACTCAAGTGAGAAAACCAAATGTAAAAGTATAGGACAGGAGGCAAATGGCTCAACAGTAATAATTGTAGAGGCCACTAAGTGTCCTAGTGGAATACCTTTTAAGTATGAGCCAGGACTGTGCTGCAGCTGCCAAGAAATCCAGTGCAGTCCTAGGCTGCATCAACAGAGGGAAAGCTTTAAGATCACAAGAAGTGATTGTACTGCTTTATACTACACTTTTGAAGCAACCCTTGGAATCTTCTTTCAGTGATCTTCTTGTCATTGTGCAGCATCTTGAACCAATGTTGCTTTGAGTAGCTCTTCAGCCACTTGCTGCTGACCTCCAGCAGAAGGCCCTTCTTAGAAGCATCTCATTGGCAGCATGAAGGATGCTCTACCATAGCAGCTGGAGCTCTTGTAGCTTTTCAGCAATCACAATGATGCTGTACCAAGGCCATACTTGGAATACTGTATCCAATTCTGGTCACACAATACAAAAAAGATACTGAAACCCTTGAAGGAATACAAAAAAAAAGCAATAAAGATGAAAAAAGATCTAGAGGCTAAATTGTACAATGAATGGTTAAGGGAACTAATAGGAATGTCTAGTTTAACAAAGAGAAGGATTAGAGCTGTCTTCCACTTGAGGGGCTGTCACAGAGAAGAGAAGGTTGACATATTTTCCAAAACACCAAAAGGTAAGATAAGAAGCAGTTGATGGAAGCTTGTTAGAGAGAGATCCAATCTGTAACTAAGGAGAGATTTCCAGACAGTGAGTACAGTTAAGCAATGGAACAGCTTGCCTCCCAGAGTAGTGGGTGCTCTGTTGCTGGAGATTTTCAAGAAAAGATTGGACAGCCACTTGTCTGGGATGGTATAAGGTCTTCTGCCTTAGACAGAAAGTTAGACTGAAAGACTTGCAAGGTCTCCTTCAGCCCTATGATTCTATATGTTCACAAGCCAAACACACAATCAACTTGCTTAAATCACATAGACTGATAGATCAAATACTTCCAGGACATTTTCCATTGATTTCTAGATGTGTATAGAAGAGATATAATTGTTTATAAAATTGAAATAATAAAAAAAATCAGGATTTATTCCTTATGCTTTGAGTTTGAGACCCAGGCACTTCATGAGCTCTTGAGCCCCAGCTCTCACCACCCTAGCAGTTTAAAAAATATGCACAAATGCAAGAAAATAAATAGATACCATGTCAGTAGGAAGGTAACAGTGTCCGTGCACCTCAGCATATAGTCATGCCAGCCACATGACCACAAAACCATCTTTGGACTAACACTTGCTCTTCAGCTTGGAAATGGAGATGAGCACTGCCCCTAGAGTCAGCCACAAGTGGCAGGGAAACCTTTAGCTTTTTTTTAGTATTAGTTCAGATTAGAATTTGATTAGACTAGATTTGACTAGAGTTGGAATTTAAGATATAACAGTCTTCAAGAAATATTTCATGTACTTGGAATGAGTGTGCAGACACGCAGATTTAAATCTGTTCTATTCCTTTTCTGTGTCTCCTAAAAGTTCTATTTCAAGCACTTTCTCCAGAACTCTGCTATGTAGAAAATAAAGGGCAGAAACTGTTCTTTGATGTTTTTATACAAAATAGTGTGATCGAAAGAAAATGAAGAAGAGAGTACTAGACATCAATAAATTTGTCCTTATGTTTATACAGTCATTGTAAGATTACAATTGGTTACTGTGTTCCATATTCTCTCAAAGAGATGTCTGTATTCAAAGATGTCTTTTTATTATAATTCTCAAACCCTGCCCTGTTTATTTTTATTTATTTAACATATTTGAATTGCTGTCCATTTCACAAGAGTTTGATTTTCAGTAGCATCCAACAGTGGTAAGTAACAGTATTACCACTGCACTTAATTACAAAAATAGCAGGGTTGTATCGTCAAGCTGTGCTTCCCATCTTAGCTGTTTTGACTCTCCTTTGCGATCTCACTGATAATTTGCTCTCCCTCATTATGGTCAAGGCATTCATTCTGAATGATTGTGTAACAGTATTTTTGGAGTCAGCTTGCAGACTGAATCTACTGGCTAATTTATTTTAGAACAAAAATGAGAGATTCCTTTTCTTATACTTCTATCTCAACTGTCTCACCTCTGACAGTCTGCAATACTGTATTTAGAGAAAAATTATTCCTCATTATAAAGAGCACTATTTCTTTTCTCAATCACTACTCACATTTAAATTTTGACAAAGGACTTCACTTCTGAAATGCAGAATCATTACCAAAATAATCATGTATTTGTGTCTCAAAATTAACAGCAGTTCTAAAAAAAGATAAATTTTAGAGTCATGATAAAAAAAACTTATCTGCTCTTCTGTGAGATTTGAGATGTCTCATTTGCATGTCACCTTGTTTGTAAATTTCATTCAATTACAATGAAAATTGAAAAACTTATTTCCATGTGCATTTTTCCCATTTTAGATTATTGGAAAATAATAATTTTATTATTATTTAAAAGAATTTAAAATTATTTTAAATTTTGTTTAACATATGATCTTCAGTTCAGTCTTCTTTTTTCCTTTTTTCCAAAGTTATGAATCACACTGAATTGCTTCAATTTCACAATGGCTTAGAAACAAACAACGCCTTCAATGCTATTTTATTCATATAATTAAATGAATATGTAGAATAGCATTTATTAAGCCTTATTGTCTGGCAAATTATCACTGTGCTGTACTCTACTGATATTATAGTGTGGATCAGACTTTAGAATGTCAGTCTATTAACCAAATGGACTATTATTTAGCAGGTTTTAAATATAATGTTTAATATGTACATATTGACAGGGAAGAAGATAATAATATAAAAACTTATGCCAGCTAAGATCAACTATATCTATACTCTGAGACTCTAAACCTTTAGTTCAGAATTTTTTAGGGGAAGCCCCAAATAGAAAACAGAAAGCATTGTAATACCTAATTAATTGCTGAAAAATTATTGAACTATTCATAATATAGCCAGTTTTTCAACTAATCAATGTAACTATATCATTAATGGAAGGAAGAAGAGACTGTGCTCAGTATTTTGGGTTTCACTTTATAGACTTCAGCCTATCCCATTTTGTTCCATCCCCCAATCTTGTTGGGGTAAGAAGGTGCTGCTTTGGGGAAAGAGGACAGACAGTTGTTTCTCCATGTAACTTAAACCCAATCCAAAGCTGAAATGCTACTTTTATTATTAGGAATACAGTGGTGCCTCACAAGACGAGTAACTCGCAGGATGAGAAACTCTCAGGACAAGCAAAAAATTTAATCGAAAAATATTCCTCGAGACGAGCCGCAACTCACGAGACGAGGAAACTTTGTGCCAAACCTTGTGCATCATCAGTAAGTGTGCTCTGTATTTCCCGTTCAGGCAACTCCGCGCGAGAGTTCTGCCAACTCTTACCTCGTGCTTTACTCCATTGCCATACAGGCAGCAGCATGCACACATTCTGCCAACTCTCCTCTTGTGCAGTTTACTCCATTGCCACATGGGAAGCAGCATGCGCGTGTTCTGTCAACTCTCCTCTCGTGCAGTTTACTCCATTGCCATACAGGCAGCAGTATGCATGCGTTCTGCCAACTCTCCTCTTGCGCAGTTTACTCCATTCCCATATGGGCAGCAGCACGTGTGCATTCTGCCAACTCTCGTCTCGCACAGTTTACTCCATTGCCATACGGGAAGCAGCACGCACGTGTTCTGCCAACTCTCCTCTTGCGCAGTTTACTCCATTGCCATACGGGAAGCAGCACGCACGTGTTCTGCCAACTCTCCTCTCATGCAGCTTATTCCATTGCCATACGGGCGGCAGCACACATGCGTGCGTTCTGCCTATGTTTCTGATCGCAATGAGCACCACGCAATCAGCTCACGTGGGAAATCTCCCAACGGCACTCTCCTCTCTCGCTGCATAAACAGCGTAAATTAAGCGAAAGGCATTCAAGAGAGAGAACTCCGGAGACTCCTGATTCAATCTCCAGGAAGTGCCGCCCCCTCCTCTCCTTCGCACCGGAAAAGCTGAGAGAAAAAAAGCCTCCTTAAAGAGACAGCAGATAGAAGCAGCAGAGGTCAGAAGCTGATCGGTAAGTGCTGGTTCATTTGTTCTATTTCTGCTTTATATTGTGTGTTAATCATGGTTGTTTCAGATGTTAGGGACAATCACTTCTACCTCAAATTGCGTTGAAAATGATTTTTGGTGAATATTTTTTGGGGCGTGGAACGGATTATCCGACTTTCCATTGTTTCCTATGGGAAACCTTGTTCCACTGTACGAGAATTTCACGCTAAGAGCGTTCTTCCGGAAAGGATTAATCTCGTCTTGTAAGGCACCACTGTACTTCCTTGTCTAAAGAATCACAAACTTTAAGATACAAGTATACAAAGTTTAGTAACTTGTTTGATCCGTAACTTAGAATAAAGTTGGATTATCTCCCGCAGGAAAAAAAGAATGATTATCAACTTAATTAAGAGATTACAAGGGGGAGATTCAGTACAAGACCAGCATTATGAAGAGACAACAGAGTCCAGATATAGGACATATCTACAGGAAAAAGTATTTCAAACAGATTCCATCTTAATTGACTCACTATAAATATGGCTGGGAATTTACTCTTAACTGACTAGCAATCTGTGGTTCTCACTCCTTATATTGGCCAGCTATGTAAGACATCACTAAAGAAGCCTGATTTTCTTTCATGTTCTGTACAAATCTAAAATAGGAAACATGAATGCTTAGACACATAACTTTTGAGTCAATATCTTAAAGTAGCCACATCTTTTTTCTGGCTTGCATAGAAGATTAATTTAACAAACAGTAGAGAGGTATTACGCTCATGATCAGGCCTAAGTTTTTTTTTCCAAATAATGTTTTAGGAGTGGTCAACTATAAAACCAATTCTCACATGGCCACACACATATTACCTTAGTCTGTTCCTAATACAGACACTAGTCGAAATTGCATTCATCACTTGCCCCCAAAGAAATGGATTATCCTGCCTGGGTAGGAAAAAGAGATGAATCTTGATTTCAGTATAAAAAGAACCTGCATTTGATATACATCAGGTTGATGGAATTGTTTCACAAAAACTTGTTTTTACAAATAATATTTTGTGTACTTAGAAATCTCTTTCTGAAGTTTTGTGTTTTTGCTGATCAGTAGAAGCCTGAGACTGGTCCTAATAACTATGTTTACTTTATTATCTATAAATTCCTTTATTCATATCAATATTAATACATAATATTGTCTATTTAAATATTCTGAATACAAGTAGTCCTTACTTAGAAACTGCTTTGTACAGTAACTGTTCCAGTTACAATAGTGATGAAAAGTCACTTTATGACCAATCCTTGCATTTATAACCTTCACAGGGCTGTAAAACAAAGTAAAGTTGAAGGAAGATCATAAGCAGAGTTACAGTTCCACTTAAGGACTGCTTTGCTTTACAACCAAATTGCCTGTCCAATTGTGGCCACTAAACAAGGACTACCTGTAATGATTAAAACAAGGGCAAGATCTTTTACAGCAAGTCTTTCAGCTTAAGTACCAATCATTCTTTTGTGACTGAAAAAAATCTTAATAGCTCCAGTAAGAAGCAGTGCTTCTAGACAAGGCTTTTATGTGCAGACCTATTGACTCATTAATGGAATTTAATGCAATGTTCCAAATGATGTTTTCCATTTTTAATTCTCCTGTGTTTTTCTGCTACATATTTCATCTTTTTTTCTTATGATTGAAATCCATTAAAGAGAGCATTTTGGAATAGTTGCATAATATCTTTTGTTTAGTAATGTTAGGCACTCTGCATTCAGTAACAAGTTCTCTCCATTTGGAAATAACTGATCTTGTTTATACTGCTAATAAGAGGAAGCAAAATAATCAAACAGCAAATGAGAAGGAATTTCCTATCTTTCAGGAACATGATTTAGCAGGCCACAAAAACTGCACGAAGTAGCCAAACCTATATGATACACTGCATGCAAAGCTTTTGCATCCTATCTAGTATAGCATTGCTCTTTAAACTAAAAAGACCATCACCTTCAAATGATATAGCCTTAGTTCTAAAACATGGCTGGTCTAAATCTCTTTTTCTGAGGACAACCTGTCGACCAAAAAAATCCCATATCTATCTCCTGTCAGTGGGAAGTACTGAAATTTTTATTCATATGTTGAGGCAGAGACTTTGATGTTGACAAGGCCTGATTTAGTGGTTAAGAAAAAGTTTGAGAAACCAGTATTTTGTTCAACCTGAGGCTGAGTGAGCATCAATCATATCATAATGAATTGTCAACGATCTTTATTTTTTGCTTAATTTCAGCAGGACCTTTAAGGATTCCAGAATCACATTTGAAGAATGTGAATCATTCAAATTAATATCCACATTTGAAGCTGACAAAGGCTACAATAATTTCTGTTTGGAATGCAGTTGGATTTAGTTGTCTTACTGTTTAGGAGTTTACAGAGCAGTTGTCTTACTGTTTGGGAATAAATTTAACTCTAAAGCAGCATACTTGTTGGCCATTTCAAGGGAGTCCAGTATACTATATTTTCAGGTGTAGAGAAGTACTTATCAACCTTGGGTTGCCTTGGAAACACTTATAGTTTCAAAGACGTATTATCACTTGGGCTACTTCTTAATCTCTTTTGGTTTCTTGTGTTTGCAAGGGAATTCAACTACTGTACAGTACAGTGGAACCTCGCAAGACGAGCACCTCGCTGGATGAGACTTTTGCAAGACAAGCAAAAACTTCTAAAAAAAAGTTATTCTGCTTGATGAGCGGCAATTCACAAGATGAGCAAGCTTTGCACGATATCTTACACGTCATCAGTCAGCGCGCTCTGTCTTTCCCGTTTAGCAGCAACTGCGTGAGAGGTCTGTCAATGCTGCCACATGCAGTTTACTCCATGACTGTCCGTGTGCTGTACTGTGAGACGTTGCTGAGGGAAAAGAGAAAAGGCCCTTTTGCCTTGAGCGGAGGTGGCAGCGGATCTTCCAAGCCGGACAGCAGCTGGCCTAGCAGCAGCCGAGGCCAGAATCTGCCTTGAAGCAGATCCGCAAGTGCTGGTTAGTTTGCTCTGTTTCTGCTTGATATTGTGTGTTAATCATTGTTACTTGTTTCAGATGTTAGGGACAATCATTTCTACATAAAATTCCGGTGAAAATGATTTTTTTGTGAATATTTTTTGGGGATGTGGAATGGATCATCCGACTTTTCATTGTTTCCTATGGGAAACCTTGTTTTGCTTTAAGAGCATTTCACACTAAGAGCGTTCTTCCGGAACGGATTAGACTCATCTTGTGAGGTTCCACTGTACTAGGTCAAGCTTTATAATGAGACTTCTGATTGAGATCCCTGTTAGAAGATTTGTAAGGAAGAATTTTGAGTAGTTATTGTGTACTGATTATTTCTATACCCCTCAATGAAAAGGACTAGAATTAAGAGAGAAGCATAATAAAATGATGTTACTCCTTTGAGGTTGTCCAGATCAGGAAGCAAGACTAGAGCTAAGTTTTAATAAGATAGACTACATTAACAAGCAAGCCTGAGTGTTTTTCTTCCCATCCCTCTTTTATTCCAGTGAGTCAGGAAGGAATCTGCCTGAGACTTTTTCAAATATTTTCTCCTATCCCAGAGCTCAAGGCATGGTTGGTTTTTGGAACTGCTTCTGAATATTTTTCCCAAGATCATCACTTTGTCAGTAACTAACTGAACAATGGGCAAGGCCTTGCTATTTAAGTAAGTTAAGGGAGAGAGGGATTGGTCAATGAAAGCATTTCCATGAGGCTGAGACTTTAGAAACACAGTGACTGGAAATAAGGACTGTGATTCATATTCAATTGTTTCAAAATAGGGCTACACCTATTTAACCTGAATAGTTATTACTGCATCAAAAGAAATTACTTATTACAGAGAAACAAGCTGAGGAGCAGAAAGATTATAAAGGACTCAATTTATTATCTGTAGATTAAAAAAGATCTACATAGGGCAAAATACGTATTTATTTTGTTTTTTCTCTAAGTTCAGGATTCATAGCGATTTATTCAATGTGATCCTTTAGATTCCAAGGCAAATGAAGGTTTGGTAGCACACATGGTACCTCTCTATCAAACCTAACACCTAATATGTGTTTCCCCAGGACTGAACTGTCCCTGTGCAGGACACTCCAAAAAGATACAGCTACTTTAATTTGCCTTCAAAGCACTGCACAGATATAATATATGTCTATTGCCTGATTTGATCCTTACAACAATCCTGTAAGGTACAGTAAGAATGACCCTCCATCTTCCCTCTCTAGTACAGAATCACAACAGAATAAATCCTCAAGGCTATGTGGAGATTTCTTCCACATAACTAAGGGACCATTAAGAATCAGCACCTCAATTAAATCACAATCAAACTCAGCTAAACTTTTCTACACCACAACAGATCCGTGTCTATAAAAATGCTACTTCTTGCCTTTTTCTTGGTCGGCCCCACTTCCGAGCGCTGTACTCTGTCCCGCTGTCAGAATGAACTCCTCCCCTTCAAGTAACCACTTTTTCATTGTTATTCTCTGCCCGGCTTGGATGGAACCCTTTTTGCCTCAAAATCTTCTAACAGTATGTTAGACTAAGGGTTGGCGACTGATCTAGATTACCCACTAAGTTTCAGGACAGCTGACTACACCATACTGATATCTTCAATTTTTAGTCCAAATATGCACAGGGAATAAAAATTAAAGATACCTAATAGGTAACCTGAATCAGTATACCCAGGAAGTTTAGGAGACAGACATAGTATTGTGTATATTGTGTATTCTAATTATGTGCATCTTTTAGCCCTGATATATGATTGTGTCTCAGCTGAATGCAAGAATCTAGATCTTGGTGAAGATGTCTTCATAATATAGCTGCTTCTTGTAAAATGAAGAAAATTTCTGTGGGTTGCTGAAACCCTTTTCAGTACTGAAGACTGATAAAACATAGCAAATTGACAAGTGAAGCACGATGAATCCTGGGATGGCACAGATTTATTTTAAGATTACAATATGTAGTGCACAAAGGAAAACATATATAGCAAAGAAATAAGTTATTCTTATTAGTAATCATGTTGGAAATAAATGGTAAAACCTTTAAAGGCGAGAAAAGACTGACAGATTTTTCTTATCAAAGAGAATAGGCAACTATAGTTTGTATATTTTTCTTAAAGCAGGAACGGAGGGCTGCTGAGTTAATCAGCAGGACAAACTAAATAATAAAGTCACTGACATATTTTTATGAGCAGATCAAAACAAAATGCCTACAGTCTCAGAATCACTCAGGAATTTTCTCCATAATGATCCCCAGAAGCCAAAAACGGTTCCTTTGGGAGTGCAAAAAAAAAAAAAAGAAAGGCTGGTTATAATAGTAATTGAGCAGGAGTCTCATTGTGTGATGGAAGGTAGAAGGGAAACACCCATCCATTAAAAACACATTTGCAAAGGAAAACTTATTTGCAAAAGGAAAATAATAAATTTTTTTCAGCATAGCCAAGCAAATGAGAATTCCACTATCTTGTGGAAAAGGAATGTCAACCATTCTTTGTAAGCTTTGAATGATCATCACTCTTTGGAACATCAATCCTGAATTCTGAATTAACATGTGTTTTTCAAGGATAGAACTACAAAAGTACCTATTGTAACAACAAGCAAGAAGCCTCTCTCTTTCTCTCTTTGAGATATGAAGTATTAAGCAGTTCAGCCTACTCTCTGCCACAGAGAGTGTAGTTTGGTGTAGCAGTGAGAGTGCTGGCT
>JANHZU010000289.1:7122-18272 GCA_032468055.1 Acrochordus granulatus
TAGTGACAAGCTTGGTTGTCAAGGAGGGAGAAAGTATACAGTAGAGGAGCACAAAAATCACCTTGGAGAAGTTACGTAGAGACCATTAATAAAACTTGAGCTTAGCCTAGAAAACAAGTGTGAGAAAGAAACTCAAGGTTGCCCTGCCTTGACATTCTTTTGTATAAGAAGGAAAGAAAGAAAATGCAATCAGGCTTTCAAGAGTCTACCATTATAGTCTGAATCAATAGAGTTTTAGTATTTCTTGTATGTTTCCTGACCTTGCCTACTCAATGTATAACAGTAGAGAGAACAAGTATAAAACAAATAGCAGAATTCAAGTACCTAGGAACACTATTCACTGAAGATGGAAAATTGATGAAGAGATTAAGATACGATGCAGCAAGGCAAACCAAGTATTGGGACAGCTAGCTCCACTGCAACATAAGGCAGTACTGATTAATACAAAGAAGCATCTCATACAAACATATTCATCCCCACCCTATGTTACCAATATCAAGCATGGGCACTCATAAAAAAACAAAAAAAGTCACCACAAAAATGAGATGTTTGAGGAAAGCTGCTGGAGTGACAGAAGAAACTAAATAAGGAAGACATAAGGGAAAGAATTGGAATAGAACCAATCTTAAGCTACATACAAAGACTGCAAATAGAATGGTTTGTTTACCTGGAGAGTATGTTTTGGGATTCCATACAGTACAAGGCATATATAAAAAGAAGAGAAGGTCAAAGAATATGAGGCAGATGCAGAAGTAGATGGAGAGACAACATTAAAGGCACACGACAAAAAATAACACTGGTTGAGGCCACCAGAATGCAAGAACCAGAACTTGGTATTTCCCTCAATACCCAAACTGGTAACAGAGGAAGTAAAGAAAAAGAAGGGGGAGCCTACTTGAAGAACTGACAGAAAGGGATTGTACTTCACCCCACAGTGTAATGTAGCATGCAGTCAAATAATGGGAATCCATATTTTTTGCTGGTCATCATCTCCCATCAGACAGGTATCTTTCTTGTTTGATTGCCTTCCTTGATCCTGAGCAGGAAATATTTATTGGCACAGTAAATTGGACAGAAGAATAAGGATTCTATGAAGCAAAATATTGGCTTAGATAACAAGAATATTAATATTTAAGAGAAATTGTGTGAACTTTACAAATGTGAAATCCCTTCTCTGCTATTGGTTTAAAGCATATTCTCTAGGGAAATAAATCACAGTATAGTAGTATAACTTAAAGAAGCAGCTTTTGCTTTAGAGATCCATTTTTATCTTCCACTGAACAAAGCAATAATACTTCCCAACACACATGTACCCTCCCAAACATACAAATTATTGTATTTTTTATTGTTAGCATTTGAGTCTGGAATAACTCCAGGAATGTTATATAGCCTTGGGATATACCCAGATGTTTTCAGCTGAAAACCCACTATCTGCGAACACTAAGCCTCTGGAAACATCTCTTTGCCATTTTATCCATTTGTATTCAAAAAAAGTGTTACCCTAGAGAAGAAATTGAGGCATCAAGATATTTTAAGATCAAATGATGCAATTCCTTTGTGTTCCTCAGTAATCATCTATTGACATTTTTCCTTAAAACTATGAAAATGTTGATCTTTTTAAGCTATGAAGACAGTTACAGCTATTAATTGTTGAAATCCATATTAAAGCTGCAAGGTTGTTCAACCAATTAAGCCAAACACGTGCAAGATTGTGCAATCTGTATTCCCTTACAAACCACTTGTTTGCAAGAAGTTATTTTTTAAGATGAGCTTTATCTCCAAGGAAAACTGTGTACCTGACAAAATGGACCAGTTCAGCTGATCTTTAGTGTATAAGATCAAGATAGCATCATTCTTTGGCCTGAAAAATATCTTAGGGAACTTGTCATTCCAAATATGCTTGATAATGTAGTAAACATTTTCAAAACTTCCTTACAGTTTCTGATGTTTTAAATTCAAGGTCAAAGAATTAGAATTAATGGGTAGCATTTTTTGTATTGCTTTCATTTTGTAAACTTACAAAATGAATATTTTACAGTTTATAAAAGGAGTCACATCTAAACCATAGTTTTATTGTTGAAAAATATTTGTATCTTTCTTGCAATTTTTTTTGGAAAAATTATTTTTTTTATTCAGTCATGCAGTCATGTTAACTCTTCACGACCCCATGGACTGCAGCACACCAGGCCTCCCTGTTCTGCACTGCCTCCCAGAGTCTGCTCAAACCTATGCCTACCGCACTGACTGTGCTATCTAACCATCTCATCCTCTACTGTTTCCTTCTCCTTTTGCCTTCAATCTTTCCCAGCAACACCGTCTTTTCCAATGAGTCCTCTCTTTGCATTAGGTGGCCAGAATATTTGAGCTTCAGTATCTGTACTTCCAATGAGCAGTCAGAGTTGATTTCCTGTAAGACTGACTGGTTTGATCTCCTTGTAGTTTAAAGGATTCTTAAGAATCTTCTCCAGCATTACAGTTTGAAAGCATCAGTTCTTCAACACTCAGCCTTTTTTATAGTTGAACTGTCACAGCCACACATTACTACTAGGAAAACCATAGCTTTAGCTATAGGGACCTTTATCACCAAAGTGATGTCTCTGCTTTTTAATATGCTGTCTAGGTTTGCCATAACTTTTCCCCCAAGCATCTTTTAATTTCATGGCTGCAGTCACCATCTGCAGTGATCTTTGGAGCCCAAGGAGGTAAAATCTGTCACTGCTTTCATTTCATCCCCTTCTGTTTGCCAGGAAGTGATAGGACCGGATGCCATGATCTTAGTTTTCTTAATGTTGAGTTTCAATCCATCTTTTGCACTCTCCTCATTCACCCTCATCAAGAGGCTCTTTAGTTCCTCTTCACTTTCTGCCATCAGAGTGGTATCATCTGAGGTTGTTGATATTTCTCCCAGTAATTTTAATTCCAGCTGATGATTCATCCAGCCCAGCATTTCGCATGATGTACTTTGCAAATAAGTTAAACAAGCAGGGTGACAATATACATCCTTGTCGTACTCCTTTCCCAATTTTGAACTAATTTGTTGTTTGTCCAGTTCTAACTGTTGTTTCTTAGGAGACAGGTAAGGTGGTCTGATACTCCTATCTTTTCAAGAATTTGCCAGTTTATTGTGATCCACACAAAGGCTTTAGTGTAGTTAATGAAGTAGATGCTTTTCTGGAATTCCCTCACTTTTTCCATGATACAGTGAATGTTGGCAGTTTGATCTCTAGTTCCTCTGCCTCTTCGAAACCCTGCTTGTACATCTGGTAGTTCTTGGTTCACATACTGCTGAAGCCTAGTGAAATGAGTGAAATTGTATGGTAGTTAAAAGTATGTTATATAGTTCTAATTGTAAAACTTGTTAACCAGTAAAAACCTATATATAGCATATATCAAAAATTAGTTTGCCACTTAGATCTAATAGTAGGGCTAGAAAAATATTTTAAATTGGAGGTGTCTACTTGTATTATGCTTCACATATTTCTCAAATTAACTGTTACCATATCAAACTCTTGATAATCTGTATAAGCAAAATGTCTTTTTCTGCAATTTGTAGAAAATCTATATTAAAATACCTACATTTGCTTACATTTTTTAATCCAAGGTAATTATAATTACTCATGGACAGGCTTTCTGATTCTGCAAATAAAGTTTCTTACTATTTGTATCACAGATATAAATAATCTTCCACAATTGGGACCAGAACTTCCATTGCTAAGTGAGGCAGTTATTAAGTTGCACCCAATTTTATTACTTTTTTGCTGTGGTCATTAAGTGAATCACACTGTTGTTAACCAAATTTGGCTTCTCACGTAGACTTTGCTTATTGGAAGCCAGCTGCAAAGGTTGTAAATGTGGATCACATGATTCTAGGATGCTGCAATTTTTGTAAATACATGCTGGTTGCCAATGCCCAAATTTTGATCACATCACTGTGGGAACTCTCCGACACTAGTAAGTGTGAAGACTGGTCATAAGTGCAAGGGGTGGATTTTCTTCAGCATTGGTGTAACTTCAAACAGTTATTAATAGTTGTAAAGTGAGGACCACCTGTATTAGAGGCATGTAGACTAGTAAAGCTATTTACAAACTAATATCTTTATGAAATAATTTGCACAGCTGAGCAAAATAAAAAATTTCTTCAAATCTCTTGGGGGAAAGAGACTGAATTATCACTCAAATTTTGTGCTATAACTCTTGGTTTTTGGCATTTGAACCAAATTATAATCACTAGCTTTGGAGTGTGCCAAATATACAGCTAAAGTTAAGTCTCCTATTAAGTAGCTTGAGGGGGTTAGAATAAAATAGGGAAATTAGCTTAAGTTACAAAAAAAACTCTTACATTTTTTAGTGCTGTCTGTTTTTTTTAGAATATGGATTTGCATGTTTTGTTTTGTAAGATTGTGGGTGTTTGAATACCATTAATCACAAGTAACATCTTGCAAATGGAAACTGGGAATTGTTTGCTGTATCAGACTTCAGTTTTTATAGTTTGTGAAAACAATGCAATCAAATATTTTCAGTTTATTCTTTGCCTTTTCATCAAAGCCATTGTCATGGTCCCAAGTCTTTAATATTAAAATCTTCTGCACCTTTTGTCCTCTGCACCAGGTAATGGGTTATGACCTCCCTGACTTCTGGGTGCTCACTCATTACATCCAGTCTGATCGCAGAACCCTATCCTTTGCATTAATTAGTTGGAATTTCCTTCCTGCTACACTGCTCAACATTTCCCATGCCTGCCAACTGATAGATTCCTATGCAGCCCAATAGTGAGGCCTCTTTAGTTTTCCTTCCCAGGTTATTTATTACAATGAACTTGCCAGTTGCAGAAAGTCAAATGGGCCTACGGGACAACCCCCAGGGACAACAGTAGAAGGGATGTGGCCACAGCATCCTATTGGGGCCAGTGGGAGATGGGCTCATTCCATTCCCTAGCAGGTTTTCAATTATGTCAGTGATGTAATAATGATCAGGGAAGCTTATCAGAATGTGTCCATACAATAAGTAAGAGTGAAAATTACTGTAACCTTGAAACAGCTAAGGAGGATTTAACAAATATTAAGAAGGATGACTTAAGGCTGTATAGGATTGAGATCAGATGAAGCCAAAGTCATGGGAAAATGGTAATAAAAATAGAACATGTTTGTGCCATGGCTAGATGATGCTTTTTTGGTTGTATCTCAGAATATGAGCAAGGTGAAGGTAGTAACTTTGGCTGTAGCATATATACAACATGTTATCTTCCTACCCAAAACCAATTTTACCATTAGCCAGAGATAAATACACAAATTGGATTAAATTTCTGAGGCTCTAATTTTCACCAAATATTACTGAATTATTGAGTTCATTTTAAAGAAAGAAGTAAAACTTTCTCTGCACAGCCATAAATGTAGCATTATATGGAAATGTTGGGAAAAGAAGAGAAAAAACACCACCAGTTCAATCAGTGTTATAAAATTCATGTTCTAAATTGGCTGATATCCTGAATAAATACTCAGCCTTAGTAGTTGAGGGTACACTATAAGGTAGTCCTCATTTTTTAACCAGTTGCTTAACAACTGCTTGAAGTTATAACAGACTCAAAAAAGTTATGATCCATCTTCAAACTTAAAATTGTCATGTACACACACACATACACCCTGCAATCATTTGATTACATCGGCTACTTGGCAACCAGTTTGCATTTGAGACCAGTTGTAGTGTCCTGCAGTCACATAACTGTGATTTTGACTTTTTTTTTTGCAGGTTAACAACTGCAACAACTTGTGACCAAAATTCTGAGCCAAGTTCGAGTTGTTAAGTGAGGATTACCTATTCATTTTAAAATACAACATTTAAGAAATACAAATAACTTGGTACTTATCATGCATTTGTGGAACAGGTTATCATACCACAATTTTATAGGTAACATTTTTAAATCTGTTAATAATTTATACTGAGGTTTATAAAATAAGCATACATATTTTGATTTAACCAGTTAAAGGAGATAAGACACATCAGTTCTATTTTCAATCTCTTTTGCTGAGATTTCTTCTAAGCAATAGTTTGGGCATTGTTTTATTGGAAATTCATCCAGAGTCCTGTGATCTTCCATCATAACTATAAAATGTAGAGTGGTTACCTTAACCAGAAAGGGAGAAAAGGAAAAGGGCATGGGTATTTTCAAAGAGTCACAAGTCGAACTAATGAACAGCCTATCAAATTCAACAAGCCAGAGAGAGGATGGAAAGCGCACTCTTTCTCTACCTCATTTACCATTACAATCATACTGAAGTGAAGGTTTTAGTACAACGGTGTTCTGACGGATTATTAATAAATGCTTAGAGCAGGAGACGGAAGCTGATATCCTCCAGTGGGCTTGATTCCTATCTTTGTAAATTGTTGTGAGACTCTGGAAGTTGACAGCATAGTAACTTTTTCTTCATCTTTGTCTTTAAGTTGGCAAAACATCTGGAAGGCAGCAGGTTGTCTACTTCCAGGCTGTCACAGGAAGTGTCTTTGGAGAAAGGCCTTAAATTCCCTTGACACGGAACAGCCCTCTCCTACATGGTATCCTCCACATGTGTTGGGTCTAAGGCTCTCAAAATTCTCAGCTAGTATGACAATCAGGAAGATGCCAGACCATTTGCGGTCAGATAGTCGGCAGATTTAATGCATTGTCACAAGTAAAGATGATATAGACAGATGATCCAGTACTCTTTTGAGTGTTTTGTGTAAGATAAATGTGATCAAGATGAATTTAACATCAAGATTGATTTGTATGTTTTAAGAGGTTTTTAAATTTTTAATTATGCATACTTTTTCAAGCTAATTATATAATGTTAAATTATTTTCTCAAGAAGAAGCATCATTACACAACATTTCATTGTGTAAACTAATTGATCCTTGACTTACAATCACAACTGGGACCAAAATTTCAGTTGCTAAACAAGGCAGTTGTTAAATGAGTCATGCCTGATTTTACAACCTTTTTTGCAACAGTGATTAAGCAAATCATTGCAGTTGTCAGTGGAACACTAGATCATTAAGTGAATTCAGCTTCTATTGATTTTGCTTGATGGAAGCCTTCCAGGTAGGTCTCAAATGTTGATAACATAACTCTGGGACACTGCAACCATAGTAAATACATGCTGGTTGACAAGCACCTGAATTTTGATCATATTACAGGGGGATTGCTGCAACACTTGTAAGTACAAGGACTTGTAAGTCATTTTCTTCAGTTTTGTTGTAAGCTTTGAACAGTCTCTAAATAAATGGTTGTAAGTCAAGAACTACCTGTAATCACATTTTAAAATAGGTGGTTTTAATTTTTCATGATTTTGGATTTGTCACTGGATCTTTATTTTAGCTTTGGTGATTAGCTGGTATAAGGAACTTCAAAATTCAGCCCCATTGTGGGCTAAACATGAAAGCTTTTATCTGATAACCACACTGCCATCAAAAACCCTGACAAATATAGCTTTCTGGGATGCTTTTACTGGGATTCTTTATCATCTCCAGCCTAGCCTACATCCTGATATTCCCTGAATCCAAGTAGTAACAGACCTTAACATTCTGCTTCCCAGATAATATTGATCTTGTAGTGCCAACTGCTGACATAACATGTTAGATTATGGAGAGAATTGTGATACTTTTAGTCATGAAAAACTGATATTAGGGGATATTCTTGTTCAAAAATAGTTGGTTCTTTTGAAAAACTTTTTGAAAAACTGTTCTTTTGAATAAATGGGCCTCTCACAACTTTTTGTTTTGGATCCATTTAGTTCTAACCCAAGTGTTTTAAACACTCTATAGAATTTAAATTTAAATAAACACTCTATAGAATTTAAATAGGTGGTTTTGGGGGGTGGCTGGGTTTTTCAACTTGGCCTTTGGTCAACATGCATGGCTGTCTCTGAAGATCTACAGTTGTTAGAGGCTTTGGAGATTCAAATTTCCTAAGTTGGAAATTTAGTTTTACAAGAAATTGAAAGACATTTGCAAGATGTTTCTATTTACTAGAAATTGAAAGAAGTTAATGAAATTAAAATTCACTATTTATATGAACATTCTGCTAATCAGCTTATACATTCAGCTAACATTTTTTAAAAGAAGGTCAATATGACATTTTTAAAAATTAATAAAATGAAGTGTAATACAAAGAAAATTCTAGTTTGTATATCCTGAGCATGTATGTTTAATAAGGGTTTAGTACAATTGCCTTATTGCTGGAGTTACAGTTTAGTGATTAGAATCCTTCTCTTGCTATTTTGGGGACTGAAATCCCTACAGATAGATACAAACCTATTATACATACATGATTATGGCCAGAAGCAGAAATGCTACTAAAATAATAAGATAAAACTAAACATTATTAATGTCCTCAAGGTGGTCAGCAAGTAAACTGTGTTATAACTATGGGAGGTCTTGCAGCAGGCTGATGTCTCATTTTTACTGCCATGGCACAGTATTTTGCTACAGTCGTCTTCAACTTATATGTCACTTATTGACTGTTTGAAGTTACGACCTACTTGAAAATGGGTCTTAATGATTGTCTGTGTGTGTGTGTCTAACACACACACACAAATGTGACCGTATTTTGGGGCTCAGTAACATGGCCACACTTTGGCTGTTTGCAATGTTCCAGGGCCACATGCCTCTGTTTTTATGACAGATTTGCTAAAAACTGACACTTGACAAAACTGCACCATGCTGAACAATGGGTTCGCTTAATAACTCTGGTATTCACTAAATGACTGCCGTAGAAAAATTGTAAAATCGGATTGGTCACAAGTGCAGGCTCCATTACAGTTGTAATTCTAGGATCATCTGTACAATCCAAATCACTGATTCTCAATCTTAGTAAGTTTAAGACATAATGGACTTCAGTTCCTGGAATTCCTCAACCAGCATAGCTGGCTGGGAAATTCTGGGAAAGGTTCACATGTCTTAAACTTGCTAAAGTAAAGAAACACTGATCCAAGTGGTAGAGATGTGAAATCTGAAAAAAAATAACATTTTATAAAAATTGTTCTTCAATGACACTGAAAAGTGAAGCTAAGATAAAGGCATTACGGATATCTGCATAGATACTGTAGTAAAATATCACAGGGTGAATTGCTTTCACATTTCCAGTTCCACATGGGCAAACCCATTGCTCATATGGGATCTTAGAATATTTTCACATGCAATAATTCTGAGGGCAAAATATTATGTCTGGCCCAGACAAAGGTTTATAGCTGGCCGCTTCCACAAAATACTTCATTATGCAATCCCTGTTCCTCATAGTAAGTGGTTTATTTCTGTTTGGAATTCAGGATCATTTAATCTTTGCAAAAACAAATGTATGATCATTCTCCAAGAATCATACAAACTCTGCTGAAAACTCATATGTTATTTATTAGCCTGTGTTCTGTGACATTAGCCCATTGTATTAGTCCATGTAGAAAGCAGAAGAAAGTAAGAAATAGTAAGCCAAACAAATTGGAGACAGTAGATATTAAAAAGAAATGGAAATTTAATCTAATTTACTAATCTAATTTACTTCCACACTATTCACAGTATCTTCATATATCTTTTTTTCCTTATAAACTATTCTATCACATCTTTAGAACATTCTCTAGATTGCCTTTTATTCTTTAAATTTCAAGGCATACACATTCACCTAGTTATTCCCATGTTATTTGTTTATTTGTTCAATTTATATAGCCGCCCATCTCAAGGACGTAACTTTAGGCTGCCTACTACATTAAAAGAATTAGAATATATGTAGATATTAAAATACAACAAAAATAATAATACATGTTTAGTGTAAACTTGGGCAATTTTCCTTTTTTTTAAGAGAACCAGCTGCTAGAGCTCTGTGGGAGTCTTTAATGAATCTAAAGCAGAAGGAGGGCATGATGGAAGTTAGAAGACACCTAGTGGAAGCTGCAAGCCGAGAAAATTTGCCAATCAAGATGAGCATTGGTGAGTCGATATGACACTAACTAACTAATACAAATCTACTAGAAGTATCTTCCTAATTATTATCCATTTGATAAACAGAGATTATTGTCATTGGGCAAAAAGCTAAATTTTTCTGAAGTAATTAGGGTTTCAATGACAGTTGTTGCTCCATTGAGCCCATTTCTGGATTCTGCAAACATGTGGTCCAATATCAGTTTTGTTTTTTAATGGAATTAGAACATTTATTTAGTCATATTAATCTGAATGATTAATAATATGCTGAAATAAATATATCAGCTTGGAGAATTTGTATTATGAATCTTTTGCCTTGAATATACTCTCCTAACCCACTTGAATTTTCTTGAAGGCCACTTGTACCTGCAATTTCCCCTAGTAGTGTTCATAATATGTCATACTGATTTCTTTGCTCCCTATCTCCAATATGGTAGTAGTATGCAAAAAATATCATTTTTTGTGCAGGAATGGGATTGGCATGTGTTTTGTATTACTATCCTAATGTTTCTGGTCCCAGACACCTCCTATCCCATTAAAATAGTCAACTTTCGTATGAAACTGCCAAGCATTTTTAATTTTGTAAAAACTCCCAGTTCTTCATTCTAAAACACTGTGCAAAGGTGGGTAACCAAGGAGCCATCCCATCCAATGTATCCCTAACGTCCCACTGAAATTTAGTAGCAAAAAGCCAGATTTTAGCAGCATAGTTTTATCTTTTTGGAGGTATTTTGAGGATGGGAAATAGAAGAAGTCTATTTACAGAATTTTCAATTCTAGGAATAAAAACAAAAGCTCATGTATTAGATCAGTGTAGATACTTGCTGCTTCCAGAAGCAACTATGTTTTTATTTATAACATTGATTATCCATTTTCCATGATTAGTATGAAAATCTCAACAGTATACTGAATATAATTAAAAGTATAACATTACAGCATCTAACAACAATTAACAGGTTCTACTGGGTATGACATACTGTTGAAATCTATCCCTATCTTGTATTGCCATCCAAATATTTTGGTAATAAAACTCTTCTCAAATCCCACTTAGTGTAATCTTTACTAGGTTAAATTTCTGAGAATGATTGTTCTGATTCACCTGGAAAGCTTCAGGTTGGGTAAAACTACAAGTATAATATGTCTGTGAAGACTCTCACTCATCCAGGGTAATTGCATCGCAACAAAGTTTAAAAAACAGGCATCTGGACTGG
>JANHZU010000291.1:44710-58104 GCA_032468055.1 Acrochordus granulatus
CCAGCATAGCTGGTTGAGGAATTCTGGGAGCTGAAGTCCACACATCTTAAAGTTGCCAAGATTGGACACCCTTAGTCTAGCCTTCAATAGACTGCATTTGATGAGCAGGACCTTACCACGATTCCATTATTTAAACTGTTAGAAGTCCTAATGTTAGGATTTTTTCTCTCTCTAATATTTTATGGAATCTGCCTTCCTGAAATTTAAACCCACTGTTTCCATTCCTGCATTCTGCAGCAATGGGCACAACTCTGAAGCAGGCTGACATATCCCAAGCCCACAGTTTCTTTTCTCAAGGCTAAATATTTCCACTTCATTTGAGTTCTAAATATAGTTTTTATTTCCCTGATCACAGTGCTACTTATGAACCTGTTTCAATTTGTTTGCATACTTCCTCAAGTGAGGTGCGCTGAACTGGATCCAATATCTGAGATGGAATCTGACACAAGTAGAATAAAATGGAAATAATACTTCCCATAAATGAAGATCTAGACTAAAGCGGCATCTTCCCTTTCTCTTTCCTTTCCACATCTATCCAGCTAGATGGCAGCACCTAGCCAACCATGGCTGATACTGAGAAGCTAAGCATGGTCAGGATTGATGGGAGACTGCCAGAATTAGGCTAGGCAGGGAGGTAAAAAAGATTAAAATAAAAATGGCAAATCATTTTTCCATATTGCTGCCAAGAAAGTAAAAAAGAGTTGTTCGCAGCAACATTATCAACTCCCATATCCCCACACTATGCTGGCATTTGATTTCTGTTTTTGTTTTCTAGGGGACTAGCCCTGAACTTGTGGCATCCCACTAATATATTATTCCAGTCTTCTAAGAAACTACTGAGGAACAGTTTTGGATTATGATTTTTAAGGAAGTGGTGTATCCTTTAATTGTCTTGTCATCCAGCCTACACTTAACATGCTTGCTAATCTGAATAACATATAATGTTTTTTTAAATACTTTGCTGACATCAGGAACGATTACATCTACAGCATTCCCCAATCATGAAGAAGCTCCCACTTGAAAAATGAAATGATGATGGTTTGTAAGATTTATTACCCATCCTTTCTCTGGGGTAAAGGTTGTTTTATGCAAAAACTTCTCCTTGTTTTTATCCCCAACCCTAAATCTGGCAAGACTTGGTCTTGACCAATCCATGCTGACCTATGGTATTTACTGCATTATTATCAAAGTGCTTCCAGATCAATCTCTTTCTGGTGTACTCTAGAATCTTCCAAAGGCATATCAGTTCAGCTGGTCTCTGTTTTTCTAGATTTTTCTTGTTCTCCTTTTTTTGAAGACATTTGCTCTTTTCTAGACTTCTGACCTTTTCTCTATTCTCCAGAATTTTTGAAAAATAATAAAAACGCTTTGGCCAACCAAAAATTAAGCCTTCACTATGCTTCACTATTCCACCAACTCTTTTAAAGGAACTATGTGGGAGAAGAGAAGGCTGAGCCAAGAGGAGGAATTAAACATGGCATCAGTCTGGAGTCTCTATATCGCCACAAATGTAATAGGCTCAGCAATCCCTGATGAACATTTCTTACAACCACTTAAGTTGGGTTTAGAATTATCTAAAATCAACCATTAGTTGGGCAGATTTTTGTAAATATGCAGCAACAATAAATCTGTTAATTTGAAACTTGGTGCCTGTGTCTAGTCTTTCATGCCTGAAGAAATAGGTACTATCTAACTATGTTTCTATAAAGTAGGTTAATTATAGTTTGCTTGTGATATCACTTGGAAGCCTATCAAAATGATAAAATAATTGCAAATGTTAAGTGCTTAGATGTAATTACTGTATACTATGGCTGGGCTCATATATTTCACTGAGCCATGGTTTGCTGGATTATTAATTAAGCAACAATTAACAATACACAATTAACTGAACAGACCATATGATAGGTTATTACAATGAATGAAACCAGTCTGAATGAGTGAAATGATGATCACTTGCAATTGTTAATCTTTGGGTTTTGCTTGTTATTATCTCCAAGTAGGAGTTAAGCACAGTAGAGGTTACTATCACAATTACTTGGTATTAATCTTTCTATAAATCTTCTTTTTGGGATGGTTCACTAGAACTTTGCTTTGCAAATGTTTCCAGAAAATGGAGAACAATGTAACTGGAGACTTATCTTTTTGCATCACGTAATCTGGAGAAAATGCTGTTAGATAATGCCATAAGGTAAAAAAAGTAAAAGTTTTCCCCTTTCAGTCATGGCCAACTCTAAGGGGTGGTGCTCATCTCTGTTTCATAGCCAAAGACCCAGAGTTGTCCGAAGGTGCTTCCGTGGTCATGTGCCCAGCATAAATGCATACAGAGGCACATGGAATGCGTTACCTTCCCACTGAGGTGGTACCTGTTGATCAACTTGCATTTTTACAAATTTTGAACTGCTAGGTTGGCAGGAGCTGAAGCAAGTAATCCTGTTACCTGGTGCCTGGGTCTTGAACTCGGGCTTCCAACCTTCTGGCTAACAATCTCAGCACCTCAATTGCTTGGCCACCACACCACACAAGAGTGACTATTAAATTGGAGATTGAAGGAATAAAGGTAGCCTGTCTATTGAATGACTAGCTACAGACAACAGTTTCTCCATAGGTGAGCCAATATGATTCCTTCCTGTTCTGACTGATGAAAAGAGCAACTTAGAATGATCTGCCAATATTCCACTTAAACTTTTCAGTGCTAGCAGGAAGACAATGTTTGTATGTTTTTCCTGTAAAATGGATGGATATGAGCAATGTTAATACAGTTCTCTAAGCAGAATTTATATTAATAAAGGAAGGTTACTTTTGATGCATGTCTGATTCAGTATTTGAAATGACAATTATCCATATATCAGAAAAGCCATTATGAAAAGATGGTTCTAAGGATATGGCCAACTGTGACAGAATTTCCTACAAGAAAGCAGTTTTTGTGTTTTTTTTAATGATGATATAAAGAAATCAAGGAGGAGTCAAGAATGGTGGGAAATAAGCAAATGGAAATAAACAATGCACTTGATATCAATAAACTCAAGGATCCAATCAGATTGTGGGTGCTCCATCATTATAAGTTTTCAAGAAAATATTGTCCAAGATGATATGAGGACTCCTTCCTTGGGCAGGGGGTTGGAGAAGAAAACATCCAAGGTCCCTTCCAATCCTATGGTTCTATGATGCCATTTGGTTCAACAGCTAGTATTAGAGACTATGGGATGGGGAGTGAATGTTGCTGTCTACAGAGTTGCCTACCATCTCTTTTTCCCAGAGTTTCAAAACTAAAGGTAGGGAAAGCATATGGATTAAGGTTTCTGGAACTCTTTCCCACCCCTTTCTCAGCAGAAGCCACAAATGGGACCAGCTCCTGTTTATCTGTTGGAAGAGGCAACATTTTAGAATAACAAGATTAACAAGAGAAATAAAATGTCTATGAATGATTACAAATGGACTCCATCTTGTCCAGACATTCAAGAATTCCCTAAACTGTAAAGTTTTATTTTGCTTCCCCTACCGACTCCTGCCATGTCTAAGTTATCATGGAAGATGGAATCATCACAAAGATAGACTGGCCAACAGAATATGATATGTACTGTCACTGTGAGGTTTTTAATATATATTTCATTTCTGATTCAGTGCCACAAGAAATCCCACATCTAGAAAATATATCTCAGATATTTTTTCTCCCAAAAATTGGTTATTACACCCATGTTGAGAAGATTGGTAGAATGCTCTTTATGTGATTCTGCAGAGGTGGGAGTGAGGAATCTTCTTTTTCAATAAAATCACAATTTGCTACATAAATGTATAAGCCTTACAATTCATACTATTGCAATGCCCACCTTATGTTTTCTGCTTGCAGTTTGTAGGTATTTTAAGACTGAAAACACAGAAAGGCTATTCCAAATTTCCTAGGATCAAGAAAAAATTCTTGGCTGGGTTTCTCCAAGTATGCCCTGCATGAGACAAGCCTTGAAGACAGACCTGAGACTGGTTTAGAATGCAAATCACCAATTGTTAGGTTGGCAATTAAGTAATTTGTAAGAAAATAAAAGCCTTTGAGAAATATTAGAACCTCACTTCTGTTTCCCTTGTTTAGGGAAAATGGAGAAAAACATTTTATAGTATTATCTCAAGTAATTTAAGGAGATGAATTCCAAATAATGGCAATTATTAAGCTAGATTTGTGGAGGTAAAGAAGTAAGATCAAGAGGCATCCACTGGGACATGCCCTAAGGTAAATGTGTGGAATATTTTTCCTAAAATATCCAATATGAGATTCCACTTGGATTTCATTTGTTTTTTTCTATGATAATAATTAAACTTCCATGTGTTGGGTGGAGAAATGAGAACAAAAATTGGTAGAAAACAAAAGTTGCTTTTGATACCTGCCAATTTCCAAATCTACTTTCCAATTGTCCTAACTATTGCTACCTTATTACAGATGAGGATAACCCCACAAGAGGTTAGAAGAACCAGCTTAAAGGTTGATTAAAGTGGAGAATACTCATAGATTCCAACATAAAATGAAGGACAGCAAACATTGCCTACTTACATCCAGGAATCTACGTGTCTAGCAGATGAACTAGATATTTTGCTGCCTAGATGGAATTTCTCAGGGACAAAGAAACTAAATGCCTAATAGAAAAGCTGAGGGAAGTAAATCCTTGTTCATCATTGTGGCCATTTAGCCTGAACCAACATCCAGAATCTTAGGTGTTTTATTATTCCTATTAAAATGCATATATAAACTGTACAGAAGCTTCACATTATTAGAACTTTGCTGGTTTAGTTCATCACAACAATTGTGATTTCTCAAAAGTGAAATAGTAGTTTGTCCCATAATTAAGGGATTTTAAGAATTCAATGTCCCACAAGATTTGGGGGCAAGGCTGGCACCCCCTAGTAGGAATATAAGAAGATCTGGTGGCTGTTCCATTGCTTCTTATCCAATAAGGCTGAAATAACTGTATTATTCCAATGAGATATTATTTCAATAAGCTGTTGCAGATCCCAATGGAAATCAATAAAATTGGAACCCTTAAATTCCTGTTCTTGTTGAGTCTTCTCCCTTCATTCTGTGTATACAGTAGGAGCAAGCATGGTGGAGATGGAATTGGATTAAGGAGATTCAAAATCCACTTTAATCTTATTAAGTGACTTGGGCAGCCCTTTAGCAAACTACTTTGCAAGATTGTTTTAGTAGGGAAACCTCTGCCTTGAGTATTTTAGGGGAAATGTGGCATACAAATAAATAACAAATAAATAATATACATAAATGTTCTCTTCAATGACACTTTAGCAATATATCTTCCATTTTCACATTGTTTGATGGAATGTGTGTACTATAACTTGTTTGGGGTTGAAAAGTACTTTAGAAACTTCTTCACATTGGTTTTGGTCTGTGAATTTTTGAATCATCTCAAGAATATGAGATCCTTGATGAAAAGTACTATTTGGGGTTATGAACCAGAAAATAATGGCCTATCAGGCTATAGAAAGTGGCCCTATAGCATCTATCTTTACTCTTCTTGTGTAAGTGTTCTAGACATGGTAATTTCCAATAACAATAATGAAATAAATACCTCATTAACCCCTTTAAAGTTCTCAAAACCATGACAATATCTAAATTAACTGATAAAAGGAGGGGCACTCTTCAACTTGGAGAACCAACCAGAAAGTTAAGACTAAGCAGGAAGATCTATTAAATAATAAATACATTTTCACTGCAAACAATTGGATGCATGATACTGAACACCAAAGCAAAATAAGGTTCACAAGTGTATAAATCCTTACAACTCTGAAATCTGGTTGAAACCACAGATAAAACCACATTTTATTGTGCTGGGTTTCTTGTTTTTTTGTCTTCAAGCTGAGAAATTTTGTTCTGAAGGAGTTTAACTCACAGAGCAAATATCACCCGAAACTTCATATTTATGCATTTCTGATAGATAATAATAGCCTTATTGATATTGTACCATTCTGGCAATAAATTAATAGTTTGACATACTAATACCCTCTGCAGCACCAAATGTCATGGATATTTATTGAATGGGAAATAAAAATGCAATATCTAGCTTGAGCAGAATATTCCCATAACAATAAAAAGTATAGATTTGGCTTTAGGGAGCAATTCCATGGACTTCAATGTCTTAGAGAGAAAACAGGTTAAAAAATATGAAGAATATAATTATGAAAAGAAGTTATAGGGTAAAAATGTCTAGAACAGGAAGAGGGAAGGGTAGATATTGTAAAGTATCTTACAAAGTGGGCTTAGATGCTTGTTTACAATTCCAGAATGGAATTAATATTTCAAGAAATCCAGCTCTTGAATGAGTGAAGGAATTCATATGTGGAATAACTTTGTAAATAATCTCTCCACTGACAATTTGTGCAGGTCCCCTCATCTATTTTTCCTGCCATAAATCTGTGGCTAGGTAATAATAAATTAATTATACCCAATATTCCATGAGATATCAATGAAAAACATAACAAATATTAATCACGCCCAGCTTTTGCTTATTTCATTCCTGTCTTTCACAACAGCACAAGGGAAAATATTCTCAGTATGTCTAAAAAATGGAATTACCCTAACTATAATTTCAAGAGTCTGGGATCTTTGAAGAAAATCACTCTGTGTAGTCTATCAGCACAGCCTAATAGAAAAGCAGGAGGTGTTACAGATTGGGACTTTCCTCCAGCTTACTCGATAGGCAAATTTTCCTTCTCTCTCTTTTGCTTTCTTTCTTGACATTTTTGAGTGTGCCCTAATAAAAACCCATCTAAAAACTATATTTAAGGTTGATTTTCCTGTTACTCAGTCTTGTGCTGAACAGAAATCATAGGAATCACTGGGAAGAACTTCAAAGCCAGATATTCAAAGCTTGAATTTCCTCCTTGGAAGCTACCTTCACCCTAACCCAGAACACACAGACACACAGACCCAGTCACACACACACACACACACACTGTGCCTGAGTGAATGAGTTCTCCCTTCAGCCTTTGGAAGAGAGTACACACTTTCTGTGGATTCCCCCAAAAATAGCTCTATAGGTACTCTCAATTGTCAAGCTTCTTGAGAAGTTTAAGTGGGTAACTCCAGTTTCAGTCAAGCGTCTATATTCTTTTATTGAAGGAACTGACTCCCCTCTGGATTCTTACTGTACTGAAATTGATGGTGATGTTTTTTTCCTAACTTGGAGAAAGGCCTTCTGTGTGTGCCAGAGTTTTTCCCAGGTTTTTAACAATAAAAGAGGAGAGCCATAGAAAAGGGCTTCTCTTCTCCAGGTCTGGATTCTGTGTTCAAGCTGTGGTACAATCATTCATTTTTGGTAATCATGCAAAGACTAGCAACATATCCTACTTTACAGGATTGAACATATAGAGTTTCTCCCAGGGTGTTGCACAAGATGTATCCTATTGTAAAAGCAAAGAAATGTGTGCCTTGAAGCCATTTTTGATTCCAGTCAACAGCCACTTGCAGTTTTCCTGGCATTATTTTTTAAAAGTGGTTTGCCAGGTCCTTGTTCTTAAGGCTGAGAGAAGTAACTGGCTCAAAGTCACCAAGCTGGCTTCATGGTTTGTAGCCTAATGTCTGAAATCATTTCACCAATCTTGTAATCCTATCGAAAATTACAGAAATAACAATTGTGGTGGGCTTGGTAGAATTCTATTATTCCTTTTGTTTTATCCTTAGTGATCACCTTTTAATTCTATTCCAATGAATGAAAAGATATCCCCTGCTTCCTTTCTTCTCTTGATTCTCTGTTAACTAAATTTAACGACTTTCTCACAACTCTCTTAGTTTATTCATACTTAACAATTCACAGAATGCATGAAGTTTTCATCCTTCAGCTTAAATATATATTTATTTATAAGCAAATAAATTAGGTCCATCAAGCCCCATTAAGACATTAGGTTAGTAAATTAGGCATTGGGATCATAAAATAGACACTAGGGTAGTAAATTAGGATAATTAGTAAAACTTGCCCCATGAGTAACAGAGAGCAACCCTGTCCTTATTGATCTCTTTGGTTAAAGGGAATGCATCTGAATAGTGCAAATGTCTGAATGCATGAAGGTTTCATCCTGCAGCTTTTTACCAAGATCACAGATATGTGAGGTTGTTTGTTGTTCAGGGGATAAGTTTTACTACTTTTTAATAGTAGACAGGCATTAATATCAATCCGCAATACAATGGATGAATCTTGCAATATGTACAGTATTGGCCCATCGAAGGAAAAATTGCAGTAGAATTTAAGGTTTCAGAGATTCTTAGACAATGAAGATCTGAAGCTAGAGTACAGATAGTCCTCAGATTATGATCACAATCGGGACCAGAATTTCCATTGTTAAGCAAGGTGGTTGTTAAGTGAATCATGCCAAATTTTATGACTTTTTTTGTCATGGTTTTTAAGTAAATCACTGCAGTTCTTAAATAAATCATCCAGTCATTAAATAAATCCATCTTCCCCCATGAATCTATCTTTCCCCCATTGACTTTGCTTATCTGAAGCCAGCTAGGAAGGTTGTAAATGATGATCAAATGACTATTGTAAATGCATGCCAGTTGCCAAGTGCCTAAATTTTGATTATGTGACTATGGGGATGCAATAGTCTTAAGTGCAAGAACTGGTTGTAAGTCACATTTTTCACCTTCAAATAGTTGCTAAATAAATGGTTGTTAGTCCTGGACTATCTGTACAAAGAATATTTTGCTTGAATTCAGTGCTGTGGTCAGTAAGCAATTAAGTATTTTAATCACAAAGTTTAAGTGATTTAACCCTGCACATATGAGAGCTGAGGATAATTTTTATGACTCCAGCAGAGATGTGTGAAACAAACAGAGGTCAATTTTATGAGCATAAAGACCAGCTGCACCTTCTCAAAGCCCATGAAAATAGCTGACTTAAATCAGTTAATTAGTGCAAAAGGACGCTTGCTCACAAACTGTTCAGCTTTGGAGAGAACACATGGAAATCTTTCAACACAGTTAACATGTTCAGCAAAAAAGAAAAGGGGAAAAAAAGGTAAGTGGCCAGTAGAAATATAAAACATAAAGTTCCAGCTTAAAGCACACTTTACAATCTTTTATTATATCACAATTTCATAAGTCATTAGTTTTTAAACATATAAAAAAATTAAAAAGACTCCCATTTGAAGCTGACAAAATAGATTTAGTTACTATAAATATGCACAACATTTCCCAATGGAAATTTCAAACTCTTACAATTTGCACGACAACATTTACATCATTCCATGTTTCTTAGCCTTAGTGGCTGGAGAAAATGATTTAACATTCCTGACAGCATGGTTACATACTTATTTTCTCTGTAATTTCATCAGCAAATAGGGCCAGCATATCATATGATGAAGAACTAGGCACAACCTTGCCTGACCACTGCAAATGATTGCCCCCCCCCCAGTTCTTTCAACACAGTTGCTCTCACCTTTTTGCAATGTTAGATAAAAACAAAAACATGGTTAGTGAATCTTCGGTGAGGGATCCATGGTTAAGAAGTGCCACTTAAGTTACTGTGTTCCAAATTATGGATGATGTGCAGAATATTTATTTTCCATTATAGATTGGTCCATTTTCACATTATTTCTGTACAGTAATCTTTATACCAAACCCAGTTAGGAATAGAAGCTAATCATATTTTTAGGATGTGTTTCATATGACATTAACAGCATTACATTAAAAGGCATTCAAAATATTCTGTGTCTGGAAATTTGTTGCCTCCCTTTTTTTCAGTTCATTTTTTATATCTCTATCCCATTTCTGAAGCAAAATGCACGTCTTTGAAAAGTTCTTCTTTTAAAAAATCAAATCAATTTGCATCCTTGTTTCGTACCAAGTCTAATGCCTATCACTTGTTAGTAAACAAAGCATCATACTTGAAGAACTATGAGATCAAAATAGATGATAAGAAAAGTTATTGGATTAATCTGACACATATTTAAGAAGGTTGCTTTTGCTCATTGGTTTGCAACTGTTGAAGATAAATTCAAACCATGATTCTTTGTGAACATATTTTATATGTATTTCCTTTTGTATCAGCTAAACATTTAACCTTCTCTAGTCCACATCATTCTTGTACAATAGGATTACCTTCAATAAAACTAAAATTCCAACCAAATTTTCTTGAAGTTCATTGCAAACTGAATCATATTTAACAATCATAGTTTTTTTAGCAAGAACAGTCAAGTATGAATATTTAGGAAATGGAATATCTAGAGTTTCAAAAAATGAAGTAAATTAAAAAAAGATCCATGTTTGCTCAGTTTACTCAAATTTATGATTAAATATAATTTCAAAAGTTAAGTTTATATTAAAATTTAATCAAGCTACTTTTCTTTTCTACAACTACTCTAGGCCAAGTTTAAGACAATCTGATCTATTATAGCCTTTGTTTGGGAAAATATATCTGCCCTTGTAATCTAGGTATTTTAAATGAGTGCTTCTGTTGATTTAGCTTCAGCTCAAACCATATGCTCTATTAATAATCAAGCTAAGATGGAAATTAACTCACCCAAACTTGGTTATTCTTATCTTAGAAATATGATCCAAGGGAGAAAACAATCTCTACTGAGAGTAAACATGAAAACAAGTTTTTTTTTCTCAGAATGATTGGTCAATTAAGCAAAAGATTGATATGATTTCAGAAGAAACAAGACTATTTTATCAAAAGTCATTTATTTTGTATGCTTCAAACTCTATCATAAATTACAGAAAGCCTTAACCCAATTAATTTTTAAACTTTAAAAAGAGTATGGATTAAGCATGATTATTTATCAGTCCTTCTTGAGAATTCCCTGCCTAGCACTTTATTATGAAACTAATACATACATAGGATATTGGTCTTATGATATGATATACAGTGGAATCTCTGATTGCGAGCCTGATCCATTCCGGAAGACTGCTCTAAGTCTGAATTGCTCTTTAACCGAAATGAGGTTTCCCATAGGAAACAATGGAAAGTTGGATGATCTGTTCCACGCCCCCCAAAATATTCACAAAAAAATAATTTTCAACGGAATTTTATGTTGTCCCTAATATCTGAACAATGATTAACACATAATGTAAAGCAGAAATAGAACAAACTAATCAGCACTTATGGATCTGCTTTGAGGTGGATTTTGGTCTCGGCTGCTGCTGGTCTGGCTGCTGTCTGGCACCCCCTGCTGGATCGGAGGATCTGCTGCCGCTCCCGCTGAGGCAAAATGCCCTCTTCCCTTTTCCCTCAGCAGTGTCTTTCTGGGGTGGTTTGGAAATGTTTCTTGTCTTAACCTGCCTCCATGCTATGAGAGGGGAGAAGAAATGGCTGGAGGGGATGGACTGGATGGTGCCGGGTGAGGAGGGTGTGTGTGTGTGTGAGAGAGAGAGAGAGAGAGAGTGAGTGAGTGACAGGGAAGATGGAGGGTCAATCTTCCTACACTTGAAGAGATGGGCAGGAGGAGGAGGGCTCTGTGTGTGTGTGTGTGTGTGTGTGTGAGTGACAAGGAAGAGGGAGAGTCAATCTTCCCTCACTTTGAGAACAGTCCCAGCTGGTGCAAGGGAGATGAGAGGGAGGAGAGGAGAGGACGGGGAGGGGATTGCCTGGAAGGAGTCTCTGGAGTCTGAGTCTTGGGAGTTTTTTCTCATTCTCTTTTTTATTTTTACACAGTGAGACAAAAGAATCAGCAGCTCCATTGTGAGATTTCCTGCATGAGCTCATTGCACGGTGCTTGTCTTGCGAGCTGCCACTCATCAACTGAATTAAATTTTTTTAAACATTTTTGCTTATCTTGCAAAAATCTCATGCACTGAGGTGCTCGCAATCAGAGGTTCCACTGTATTGTTTTGTACACTTAGCTAATTTGATTAGCATTTGTAAGTTGATTCCTAAAGAAAACTTTGAAAATTCTGATGCATATGTATACATTAAATCAACTAAATCAACCCTCCCATATTTTTTGCAAAAGAGGATTTTAACAAACGTAGCAATGTGGCAATTCTATATGTTGCTATTTCAATAAATGGTGCTTTTCCATGTCATTTACTTTCAAAAATAAAGTTTTAAAAAAAGATATAACTATTTTACCCAGGCAGCTGTCAAGATAATAATTCCTTTCAGAAGAACTATAATATTTTCTCCAAAATTCATTTTCTTGCATGTTATGATGGTTTTTCAGGGGTAAGTATCAGCTACTAAATGCAGTTTTCCAAAGATGGCAGTGGATTATGAAACAAGAGAAAACAGTAACAAATCCAAGGTTGTAGGGTTAGAAGTAGGTGAGAGGAGAGGAGAAAGGAGGTAGACTGGATGAGTATTCATGCAAGGCAGAGCAATACTAAAATATGAACAAGATGCGCATGATGGTATTAAGGCAAGAACAATAAGCCTTAAAGTTGGGAAATACAAGTTCTTGATTTGTTTCTTAGGATTTGTAATGATTTCTTTATCTTGATTCCTTTATTGATTCATTGTTTTATTCACTCTGTTATTCCATGAGATAAGACACAACCCAAAGACCATTTTCCAATTCTTTTGGATGAGAAAGCATGCACTTCATATGCTTTTGGATTGTTAGGTTGGCAGGAGCTGGGGCAGACAACAAGAGCTCACCCTGTTGCATGGCAGTGCTTGGGCCTTGAACTTGGGCTGCCGACCTTCCCGCTGACAAGCCCAGCATCTTAACCACTCATGCCACTGCACCTCCTATACAGTATACAGATGATACAGTATATAGGCTACCAGATACAGGTTTAATCCGGGTTGGCAACCTAATGCAAAGACAGGACTCATTGGAAAAATCATCATGCTGGAGAGGATTGAAGGCAAAAGAAGAAGGGAACAGCAGAGGATGAGATGGTTAGATAGCATTGTTGATGCGATGGGCATGAGTTTGAGCAAACTGTGGGAGACACTGGAGATAGGGAGGCCTGGTGTGTTGCAGTCCATGGGGGGTCACAAAGAATCAGACATGACTTTGCAATTGAACAACATATGCATGGGTATTAACAAGTTGTGCCAACCCAGTCTCTTTGGTTAGTGAATTGTTCAATGTAGAATACAACCCTCCAGAAATTAGTTAATCCAATAATCAAATTAAATATTGGTTGGATTATCTGGAGATGGGTCTAATGCTGGGAACATTAGAAGGAAAGAAAAGAACAGGAGGACCAACAGCAAGATGTATAAACTCAGTTTCAGAAGCAATGGGGGCACTTTTAGAAGACCAGTTTAGGGACACATCATCATGGAGAAAATCTACCTATGGGGTTGCTAGGAGGTGCAATGATTTGATGGCTTATAATCAATCAATCAAAAAGATAGGACACCAGAAGAGGAGCCTCTCACATCAGAAGGAATTACAAGTAGCTCCAGAAAGAGTAAAATGGCTGGGCCAAAGCTGAAAGGATGCTC
>JANHZU010000291.1:110489-121459 GCA_032468055.1 Acrochordus granulatus
TCAAACCAGTCAATCCTACAAGAAATCAACTCTGACTGTTCATTGGAAGATCAAATACTGAAATTGAAGCTCAAATACTTTGGCCACCTAATACAAAGAGAGGACTAATTAGAAAACACCATGATGCTGGGAAAGATTGAAAGCAAAAGGAGAAGGGGATGGCAGAGATTAGATAGAGATGGTTAGATAGCATTGTAGACGCGATGGGTGTGGATGCTGCATCAGCAGAACTCTCGCGCGGAGTTGTCTGTACGGGAAATACAGAGCGCGCTTACTGATGACGTGTAAGGTTCGGCATGAAGTTTCCTCGTCTTGTGAGTCGTGGCTTGTCTAGCGGAATAATTTTGATTAAATTAAACTTCCTGCTAGTTTCTCGTCTTATGAGTTACTCGTCTTGTGAGGTACCACTGTATTTGGTTCTGCTAACAGAGAAATAAATTTAAAGTAGCTGTTGTTCATCTCTGGGTGAATAACTTGATACACAAAGTATCTAAAACTAAAATTTTGATTCAGATAAATTAAAACTGATTCAGAGAAGACCAGCAAGAACAATTAGAAATTATAGACATGCAGAGTATTAATTTTAAAATATTTCAGACATAGACTTTCATGAAATGTCTAGGTTCATGCATGAAATTTCTAGTCCCAAGTTAGGCAATTACAGTGAACCCTCAGTTTACGAAAGCTTCAAGTTACGAACAATTCAAGTTACAAATATTTTTGTCCAGAAAAATTCATCTCGGCTGACAACATTTACCCAATTTATGAACGCTAACATCACATGCCATGTGATGCCAACGAACACCAACATTGCATTCCATATGACACCGAAGAATGCTGACATCACATGCCACGTGATGCCCACAAATGGTTCCGAGAGTTTGTGTGCATTCTTAATTTAAATATGTTCATAAGTCCACCCCAACCCTGCCTCCACCTGCCGGTACTTGCTGCTGCTCAGGACCACTGCCACATACTACTGCTTGTTCCATCCCGCCTCGTTCCCACCTGCCAGTACTTGCCACCAATCGGGCTCCACCCCCACCCTGCCCCCACCTGCTAGTACTTGCTGCTGCTCAGGACTGCCACCACTTGCCATGCGCTGCTGCCTGCTCCACCCTTGCTCTGCCCCTGCCTGCAGTACTCGCCACTGCTTGGGACCCTTGCCACTTGCTGTGTGCTACTGCCTGCCTCACCCCGCCCTGGCCCCACCTGCCAGTACTCATTGCCACTCAGGACCGTTGCCACCTGCTGCTCCATTTCCTCCCTGCTCCCACTCACTGTGGACTTACATAACTTTACATAGGCAGTTTTCCGGGAATCTGGAACAGATTAATCTACTTTACATTGTTTCCTGTAGAAAAACTGGTTTTGACTTATGAACATCTCAGTTTACAAACAGCTTTCTGGAACAGATTAAGTTCTTAAGCCAAAGGTTAACTGTACTATTTTATATATAAGGTGCACAGTGACGCAAATGGTTAAGATGCTAGGCTCATCAGTTGAAAGATTGGCAGCTCAAGTTTGAGACCTAAGCATCACACATAATGGGATGAGCTTCCATTGTCTGCCTAGCTCTTGCCAACCTAGCAGTTCAGAAGCATGTAAAAATTCAACTCGATAAAACAGATACTACCTTCGGTGGGAAGGTAACAGCATCCATGCACCTCAGTGTATAGTCATGCTGGCCACATGATCATGGAAGTGTTTTCAGACAAATGCTGGCTTTTTGTCTTGGAAACAGAGATGAACACCGCCCCCAAGAGTCGGCCAAAATTGACAGGGATACCTTTACCTTTTTATTTTACATATGAGCTCAGAAATCCTAACTCAATATTTCATGTACCTATCTCCCTTCACCTTCCACCTGCCTCTTCCTGAAGAAGACTGTAACCATTAATGACTTCCCTGTTTTCAGATGGGTATAGAAATTATGAAAATAGCCAGACAATGATGCTTTGTGATTGACTTTTGAGAATGGTTTGAAACAATTTAAAGTAATCTGCCTTAAAATTGTGGTTATCTTCTACTTAATAATATATATGTAAAATATATATTTTATTTAAAACAAAGGTGTATTTCAAGAAAGCATTGTGTAAGGCTGACTAAGAAATTACTAAAGGTATACAATTATTAATATAACATTAGTAAAAGATGTCAGAGTATATTATAAATGTTTTAAGTTTAATGTTAAAATGGCAGTTATGTTGTTTATGAATATTAAAGGAAAAAGGAAAAGAATTAGAAAAGTAATATACAGTGGTGCCTCACAAGACGAGATTAATCCGTTCCGGAAGAACGCTCTTAGAGCGAAATTCTCGAAAAGAGAAACGCAGTTTCCCATAGGAAACAATGGAAAGTCAGATAATCCATTCCATGCCCCCAAAAATATTCATCAAAAAATCATTTTCAACAGAATTTGAGGACAAATGATTGTCCCTAACGTCTGAAGCAAGTAACCATGATTGCCACACAATATTTGTGCTTTGAGTGAGATCTCTGGGGTGATTTGTTTGATAATCCATTTGTTTGATGATCCATTTGTTTGTTTTGTTGGCTGTCCATGGTATTTCCAGGAGTCTTTTATAAAGTGGATGGACTTTAGTGGAGAGTGGAGAGTCAGAAATGACAGAATGTTACGGAAAAGTATAGCAAGTGGTCTTGGCATAAACTAGATTTAATTATATTTCTTTTTCTTTCTTATTTCATGCCTTTAATTCCTTGACTTACATTTCTTCCATTCTCTCTGCATTTTGCATAATTTTATGCGTCCAAAAAGGGTATACCTTGCTGGATCTATCTGTCTGTCTAGTGTATAGCTACAGAATATACTATATTAGTAAAACTAATTTTACGTATATATATCAGAAGGAAGAGGAGGACAACAAACCAACAATTGGTTGTTCAGCAATTTAAAAATCTTTCTATCTATTTAGTCTTTCCAGAAGTTTGTTAAAAGATATATGTCTTCACTGAGTTGTTATTTACATATTATATTTTAAATATAATATATATATTTAAAATTATTCCTTGAGTTCAAGGAATAATTTTAAATATATCTATTAGCTGTATAAACATTGAAATCAAAGGACTACTGGAAAGCCATCTGATCTTCAGAAGGATGATGGACGAACACATTATTTCCATTTGCAGGCACAAATGACAATGGCATAGCCTTTTGTTTGCTTGAAGAATGCCATGAAGAAGACACAGAGATGGCAAGGAATTGTTGCTCTGCCTGATAAGGAATTCCAACAAGATCACCTGCTCTCCCTATATGAGGATGTTATCTGTCCCTGTGCCATGATTAATCCCTTCCCCTCTTGGCTAGCTCTTATTTATTTATTTATTTACAGTATTTTTATCCCACCTTTATTATTTTTTTCTAAACCACTCAAGGTGGCGAACATACTTAACACAGCTTTCTCCTATTTTTCCCACAACAATAATCCTGTGAGATGAGTTGAGCTGAGAGAAAGTGACTCAAGGTCACCTTGGGTGGCTAAGGTGGGATTAGAATTTACAACTTCCTCGTTGTTAGTCTGTTACCTTAACCACTAGACCAAACTGGCTCTCCATTTTTTCATTATAACCATAATGAAACTTTAAGAATTGGCCCCTGAGAGATCCTGGTTTTCTTTACCTTACAAGTCTGCACATAGAGACATTTTGCACTCTGTATAGAGGACATAAGGAATGTCTTGAAGAACAGGAGGAAGAGTTGCTACCAAGGCAATGATCAGACAAGTGCAACCTAGGTCCATTCCAAGAAACTAATTTGAGAAAACGTCTCAGACCCCTCCCTAATTCATACAAAGGAAGGGAGGAGTGAAGCACATTCAGACTTGCAAAATTTTGTTAGCAATAACTGTTCTAATAAAAGTAGACTTAGACTTATGTGTCATTGGTTTCTTAGTCTGATATACCATATAGGGCTAATTCAATGTGAATCTTCCTTTTGGGACGAAGAGTAGGATATCAATGCTTTAAATAAATGGTACAATCTGACTGTTAATATTTTGCCCAGAAAGAAACCCCTGTTGATAACAACAAAAGCTGAAGCGTTTGTTACTTCCATGTAACAACCAACCCTGAACTTAGAATGAGATATATTATGAGGCTGTTCCTGATCCAAATAGGTAATAACTGAAGAACAGCAAAGTATATATTTTAAGGGCATCGACTATTCTTTACTCCAAGTCTTGGAATCTGATACGGATTCACGAGAATTGTTGAGACAATGAATCTGAATCCCCAGGAAAGTTAGTTATGTCTGCAAAAGGAAGAGGTTGTTAGCATCCTAAGCTCATCATGGAAATCAGAACAGAGGATGGCAGGTCTTTTTCCATATTTTGCAATGGCCACTGAGATAGGAAGTAGCCAATGAAAGAAGAAAATGATTATTACTCTTCATTGCTATAATTATTGATTATCTAACTAATCTAACTGGAGTAGTTTTGAATTATTTTCCACTTCAACCCATAAAACAAGAATTCTTATCATTTTTTAAAACTAAATAAAATTTGGACATATTGTACATACATTTTTCCTTACAAGCCCATCTCTATACACACATTTCCCTAAAAATTTCCAAGCAATTTTATCTATCATGGTGTCCAAGGCATATCAGAATCTTCTAATTTGTTCATAGCTTCATCAGGTGTGAATTGTGCAAGTTTATACTAAAACACAGAGAAGATAGATTTTCCCCCATCCCTCCCTCAGTATAATAGAAGAAAAGGCTCACTAGAGTGTGCTCAAAAGCTCTTTGCTGAAGAAATTATCATCTCATCTTGAGCTGTATTTCCATTCTAAAAACATGTTTGCTAAAATCTCAAAAAAAAAAAAAAAATCAGTGACAAATCTCTTCCATGTTTTTGCCAAGAAAACTAAGCTGACATGTCCATATAGTTATTAGAAGTGATGGAAACTTGACATTTTTACTTAAGGGAGAGCTGAATCAGAGTGAAGTGCCTGGCTGGAGGAAAAGAATTGGGTCTGTGCCAAGGTCATGGATATTTTTAGGGAAAGCAGATAACTCAGCCCAAGACCCAGAACATATAGGCAGAAAGGAAAAATATGCTAGAATTGACATGTAAAATGGCAGGTTTGTATTTCAGATCTGCAGAAGATGTTGCCTGATGAAGATAGAGTGGAGTAATGACCCATTTGGTTAAATCCAAAGATTACAGCCCTAGAACAAGGAGAAAGACCAGGAGAAGAAGAATGAAATGGCTTGCATCATTGTGGAAAAAAACAGGAGGATGCACTGGGATGTTTGAACTGGGATGTTTGATTCAGCTGCTGGACAGTTCAGCTTTTGAGATTTTCTTTTTAAAGATGGTGGATGGGAATAGATGTGGAGCACGGAACTCCTGCTAGCTCCCTTGAATGTTTTGGGGGTGTCGGGAACTTGTTTTTCTCTCCCTTGCTTCCTTTTACCCCCTCTTTTGCTTTTATTCTGTCCTGGCTTTTTTGGCTAGCTTTGGCTATTCCATGGTTAGAATCTCCTGGAGCTAGCCAAGTCAGCTGCCAGGCAGAATCAGTTGTTTGGTGGCTGAGGCCTATGTGACCGGCAGGAACAATAGTATGATGATGATGGTGGTGACAGCATGGCTCCTGGCATCAGCTGTTTGGTGGCTGAGGTATTCGGGAGTGGCCGGGAACAGTGGCCGAGGCCTTCGGGAGCAGCTGAGAGCAGCAGCGTGGTGGCAACAACAGGGATGGTGGCAGTGACTTGGATCATCTGGGCAGTGTCAATAGGTCTTTTTGCCACTCAGACATTGTTTTCTGGGCTTGCTTGGGGCTGGTGATTCCAAGTGAGCAGGGGGCAGCTGCTGGGAACCACCCCCCTGGATAAGGAGAATTTGGCTGTAGGGAGTCACCTTGAGTTGGCCGTTTGGAGTGTGGTCCCTGGAGGGACTGGAGTTGTTTGGCAGTAACAACATCCACCTTAGGAAGGGACTCATGACCCCTGGGGGCTGCCCCCAGAAATTCCCTTGAATTTGGCAGCGGGGCTACTCAATGATGGAAGGAACTAGGCTTGGAGAAGTGAAGATAGCAGAATAGAATATTTGGGCACCATGGATCACTTGCAGAAGCTTGGCTATTATTTAATGGATTTCATAGGGTTTCATAGCTACTGGAGAGACAGAGGAGACAGTGGTTGGCCATGTTGGGAGAAATATAGGCTCCATTTGGTTGGGGGCTGGTTGCAGGGTGAGAACTGGGGCCAGCCTGAGGTTGTGTGTTAATTCTATGAAGCCCCTCACCCAAGATGAGAGCTGGGTTAAGTGAACTGTGAGTTTACCCTCCCTCTAGCTAGCAGTGAGAGGGCTTAGTGTGGAGGAGTGGGCATTGTATGTGTGGAGGGAGAGAGGAGGTGGGAGTCCTGTGGGGTATCAAGAGCTTATGCTATAGTGCTGAGAGGCTCCTGTCTTCATCTCTTCCTCTAGGTTGGTTGTGAATGTGATTGGGTGTGGGTGATGGGGATGGCAGAGCCTATGGCTTGAAAAGGGGGAACATTGGGATGGGAGGGGAAACATCACCCCAGGAGTTTCTGGGCAGAAGATTATATTCAGGTACTGATGGGTGCTAAGGGAGCTGGAGGGCAGGCCATTGCAGGGGAAGATGCCCCTGATGTTTAATGTCAGTCACATGTTCTGGCCCTCAGTGCTCATGCCCAGCATCTGGTCAGCATACCCTTGGAGGCCCTGTGGTCTGGCCACTGCTGATGAATGTCAGATCAGTCAATAATAAAGCTCCCTTCATTTGTGACATCAAGGAGGAGTAGGCTGGCCTGGCATACATTACTGAGACCTGGCTGGCTCCTGAGGGAGGGGTTCCCATCTCAGAGTCCAGCCAGGTTCAAGATTTGGCACCAGCCAAGACCCCAGAAGAGGGGAGGCGGAGTGGCAGTAGTCATCCGAGAATCTCTTGTTGCCTCCAAGGACTGTGTTGCACAAAGTGCCTGGTTCTGAGACCCTGTTTTTGAAGCTTGGTTCATGGGACCAGTTGGGATTGTTGCTACTGTAACAGCCTCCCTGCTGCATAACATCCTCCCTGACTGAGTTGGCCAAGACCATCTCAGGGTTGAAAGTGGACATCCCCAGGCTGATGGTTCTGGGGATTTCAACTTGTTGTTCTTGGATTTGTCCTCAGGATTAGCTCACAAATACCTGGCCTCCATGGTGGCCATGGACCTATCCCAGATTATTTTGGGTCCTACTTGAGACAGTGGTCACACTCTGGATTTGATTTTCTTGTCAGAGCAATGACAATGTGACCTGGTAAGGGAACCTTCAATGCTCCCCTTGTCATGGTCAGATCATGCCTTGGTGTCTTTGAGATTCTTTTATGCCTTCTCCCTCTGCAGGGAGGTTGGACCTATTTGAGCAGTCTGCCCTCAGTGACTGATGGACCCAGAAAGGTTTCAGAAGGAGCTGGGAAGGGTGTCCAGAAGTATTGCTGCATGGTAGTGGTTACATCCTGGAACCAAAGGGCAGGTGAGGTGTTGGATAGGATCACACCTGTGCAGCCTCTCTCTCCGCATGGCACTTGACACTCCTCATGGTTCACAGAATAGTGGCGGGAGCTGAAGAGGGTAAAGAGATATCTGGAGCACTGCTGGCAGAAAATAAGGGATGAATCTGACCGAACACGAGGTAGAGCCACTATTAAGGCCTACCTTATGGCAACAAGGGTAGTGAAACATAATTATTGCATCTGCAGAGTGTTATCCTTTGGCCCTGTTCAGAGTCACCCAGTCCCTTCTTGGAAGAGGGGATTCGGAAGATCATCTACAGGGCCATGCAGAGGAATTTGCTGAACACCTGGTGGACAAAGTCACTTGAATTCAGTCCCAGTTGGAAGCCATGAATGATGCAGGTCCACTTGAGCTGCCGAGGGATCATCCTGTTACTCCTGATGAAGTGGACAGGATCCTTGATGCTGTCAATATGACCACTTGCCAATTAAATCTATGTCCCTCCTGGTAGATGAAAAGCTGCCAGGATAGTGTCTAACATGTGAGTTCATGCAGTGATAAATTCTTCGCTGTGAGAGGGGGTATTTCCAGGACCTTTTATGGAGGCCCTGGTTCATCCCCTCCTTAAAAACCATTGCTAGACTCCACTGTCTGGACAATTACCATCCAATCTCCCACCTATCCTTTTTAGGGAAGGTGGTTGAGAAGATGGTTGCATGGCAGATACAGAGGATCCTAGAGGAAGCAGATTATCTGGATCCATTTCAGTGTGGATTCAAGCCCAGTTATGGGATGGAGACAGCATTGGTTTCACTTTTTGATGATCTCTGGTAAAGGCAAGATGGGGGTAGTGCATCCATCCTGGCTCTCCTTGATCTCTCGGTGGCTTTCAATACTATCAACCATGGTATCCTTTTGGGTTGGCTGTGGGGGCTTGGGCTTCTTTCTCCAAGGCTGGTCCCAATCAGTGTTAATAGGGAGAGGTCCAGTCCATGGCTGCTACTTTGTGGTGTGCTGCAGGACTCAATACTTTCCCCACGCCTTTTTAACATCTACATGAAACCGCTGGGTGAGATCATTGGTTGCCATGAGATGAGGTACTATTAGTGTGCTGATGATACTCAGATTTACATTTCCATCCCTGATGATCCAAGTGATGGTGCCTCGGCCCTGGCTCAGTGGCTGGAGGCTGAACAGGTCTGGATGGGGGACAACAGGCTTTGTTGTTACCCTGTCAAGACTGAGTGTCTGGGGGTTTTGGATCTGGGGCTTTAACATATTTAAGTCTGAATGAGGTTGCACTGCCCCAGACAGATCCTGTGTGCAATCTGGGGATTCTCCTGGACTCACGACTCCTGTTTGAAGAGCAGGTGGCAGTCATGGCTAGGAGGGCCTTTGCGCAACTTCATGTTGTGTGCCAGTTGTGCCCTTTCCTGGATCAGGTATCCCTATGCTCATGCCCTCATAATCTCTTCACTGGACTACTGCAATGTGCTCTACTGGGACTACCCTTGAAGAACATCTGGAGGCTGCAGCTGATACAAAATGCTGCTGTGTGGATGGTTTTAGGGGCTGATAGAATGGCCCATGCAACACCTCTTTTCCACCAACTGCATTGGCTGCCACTTTGCTTTTGGGTGCAATTAAAGGTGTTGGTTTTGATCTTTAAACCCCTTCATGGCATGGGACCAGGCTACCTTTAAAGGTTTTAAATTGTTTTATTATTGTTTTTATTGTAAGCCATCGAGAATTGTATTTGAGTTTGGTGGCACATAAATTTAAACAAATATCTGAGGAATCATCTCACCCCAATGGGGATGACCTGCCCCACCAGAACCGGCAGAAGAGACCTACTAAGGATCTTGTTAGCCAAGGAGTTTCAGCTGAAGGGGTCAAGAAGAAGACTCTTTTCTTCTGTGGCTCCTGCGCTGTGGAATATCTTGCCCCCAGAGGTGAGGTCTATGCCCACCCTTGCAGCCTTCCAGAAGGGCCTTAAGACCTGACTCTGCCAGCTGGCTTGCGGCCCCAATGGGGGTACCCCATCTTGGAGGTGGCTGGTGGTTTAGTACCAACCTCTTCCTACATATATATTCTCATTACTCCCCTCTCTGTCCAGATGTTTTTTATTTAATTTTAAATTGTTTAAATTGTTTTTATTATAGATTGTTGTTTTTATGTTTTTATTGTAAGCCACCAAGAGTCATATTTGAGTTCAGTGGCATACAAATTTAAAAAACAAACAAGCAAATAAAGGCTTTGTTTGGCCATAAAACAACCATTAGAGAACTCATAGACATTCTAGTATCCATAATTAAACTAAGAAGGGAGAGAAGAAGTGCAATGAAGTGCAAGCAGAAAGTGATGGGGGAAAAACTAAGAGAAAAGAAAATTAAGTTGGTTAAGACTTAATATACTGTATTATATTTTATTACAGTAATGTTACTGTATCTTATACTTCTTTTTTCTTCCTAGTATTATCTTGCAAATTCTGGGTCTGCTTTTGTTCAGATCAGCCATTAATCCATTGATTGTGACAGGAAGTGACTGACCAGCTTATCACCTGAGCCTGATGTCATGGGCTGAGAGAGAGTGCCTGGCCCAAGGTCACCCAGCTAGTTTTCATGCCTAAAGTAGGTCTAGAACACACTAACTAGCTCCATAATTCTTATGTTATTCTATACAAAACACATAGTGGTTTTGTAAATAATATTGTTATTTGTATTAGTAGGTCACACTACTTTACTAGCAAAGGTATCCATAATGTTGAAAACAAAATTTCTTATTTGTACTGTTGTTATGTGTCAGCATCAGCAGCCAATCCTGACCCAAGTGAAAATGAATATCATAAAATTAGGACAATTTCCAGGTCTTATAACCTTTACTGATTTAAAGATAATTATAGCATAGAACAAAGTAGGTAAGAAATATCTATCCTGACTGGTTTTCTAATTAGAGTATTTGCTAATGTTGAAAAGAAAAAGTCAAGTTCAAACACATAGCAAAGTAGCTCTGTCTTCAGTTTTCTGTTCCCCTTTTTACATTCTTTTTCATTCTCCGTCTGTCTTCATTAGTCTGCTGGCACTTTGCTGGAATTAACAAAGTAGTTTCCATGGTTTCTAATTTTCAGTTTCTATCTTTCTTTGCTTAACTCATTAAATTGCTCATTACTTCACTGCATTTTACAGGAGACCATATTTATTGTATTAGTTACACAATGGCTGGATAAGTCAATGACAGACTGTTTGCAATTTGAAAGGTGCATTTTAAGAATGGAGAGGAAATGTAAAATATATTAGCACTATCTAGCAGGTGTAGCATAACTAGGAAAGACATGATTGGGTTGATTCATTATCAGCTGAAATATGTATTTCATCATCATATAGATGGGTTGCTTTCTATGGGCAATGAAAGATCATTAACTAATGCAAGTGTCCTAAAATATTTACTTTTAATATTCAGCACACTTGGTGGCAATACTGAAAAG
>JANHZU010000291.1:140887-158515 GCA_032468055.1 Acrochordus granulatus
CATTAGAAAAGACTGTGATGCTGGGAAGGATTGAAGGGAAGAGGAGAAGGGGACGACAGAGGATGAGATGGATAGATCGCATAGTCAATGTGATGGGTGTGAGCTTGGGAGGACTCCGGGAGGCAGTGCAAGACAGGGGGGCCTGGCATAATGCAGTCCATGAGGTCGCGAAGAATCGGACAAGACTGTGCGACTGAACAACAACAACAACAACAACTTAGATAAAAATTGTTATGTTCCCTTTGGCTCAAGCTGTACTTAGATCCTTAAGTAATTTATATTTTTAAAAAAATACAGTAGTAAATTTGTTCCAGATAAACAAATATTTTAATAAATCTATGCACTTTATGATTTATGCTTCTCTGACTTGTTGGCCCATTTCTGACAATAACATTTTTACTTTCTCAGTGATTCCAGCATGGCAAAATGCGAAGAAAACCTGTGAATTTAGTGAGTGTTGAGGATTTTAAAAATCCATTATAGATTTCTTTGACCTTGAAATGTTATGAATCACTAAAAGTGACTGCTGTATCTCTGAGAGCAGCTATAAAGAACTATACTGAAGTCTGTCATTCTGTGACAGAAATTCATAAAAAATTAGCATAAATTTGTGGACATTGCACTGCATCTTACAATAATGTATTTTCGGAAAATTGTATCAAAACATATATAGCAGAAATATATTTACAGAACCCTGCAAATTTGCTGACAAATAGATTGTTTGAATAGTATGTTAATACAATCATGTACTATATATTTCATTTAAATTCTATTGATATCTAATATAATATATAATTAGTATATAATATATAATTTTGAATAGATAAGCTCTATGCAAGCCATTTTTTTCTTGAATACTATAATCTACACAGTTGGTACTACCCATTTCTATTGGCAGAAAGTGTTCTTTACTAATGTAGATATGTACATCAGCCAAACAATAATTTATTTATTCAAACTTTCTTTTTACTCTAGATGGAAAAAGTATTAATTGAATCATTCCAGGGATATACAGGTTATTACATTTAAGTTTTGTTGATGCATTATAAAAATTAAGAAAAGCTCTGCTTTTGTGTCAAATAGGTTACAGCAGATTCTCTGCTCAGTTTAACATATTCTTGGAATTTATTTATACTGGAAATTTAAATAAAATCCTTAGACATTCTCTGAAGAAGCAGAGAGACTTTGCAGTGAAAATACTGGCTGGAAGGCAAATTCTGGCTGATGCAATCTACCTGGATCAAAAGGAGTTAAACCCTATGTACTCCAGATGGTGGTTCCTCATGAGTAAACTGCAGAAACAGAAACATTTTTTGCCATCAGATTGAAATTGTGCTGCTGGGAGGCCTGAGTTTCCATTTACAGTCTTAACTATGGTGGAGCTAACATGGACATTAAGCCCTGCCTTCTTTGGGAAGTAATTAATGTCCAGATAAAGAGATATTCCCTCTCTGGAAAAGATAAGACCCCCTTCAGTGAGTTTAAACTTATAGAATTAAAAAAAAGACTTTGATTTAAAGATTCAAGAATCCTTTGCAAAAAGCTAAATAGAGAGAAGATATAAAACAGTTTTAAAACAGATAAGGGGACAAATTTTTTGCTTTATTTTTTATTTTTATCTTTTTTACTTTTGAATGACATGTATGGCATTAATTTGCATGAAGCAAGTTAAACAGACCGGAGCTGCATGAAAATGCTTATTTATTTTTAAAGAGTGTATTTAATTGGCAGATTCTATATAAGATAAATTAAGAAAAAAAATAGATTATGATATTGAGTTGCCATGGAGAAATGATGTGTGTTGGGGTGGAAGGTACAGAGAGCTACCAGAATAAAAGTATCAAAATCACAAAAACATAGAAAGGGAAAATCAAAGAAAGGTTTGACTTTTTCTTTCGCTTACTGGAGAGACCTTCACTTTTGGATTACTATCAGAAAAATGATAAGAGAGGTAGGAGGGTTTGCTAGAGCAATCTGCAGAAAAAAGTAGTTATACAAGATATACTTCAGAAATTATTTGAACAGATAATAAATATGGATGCTTAATAAAGAATGGATGAAAGATGCGTAAATTTGAGAGAGAAGATGAGAGAAGAAGGAAAAAATGGAAAGCTCTATAAAGCAAGTATCTGGAAAATAAAACAAATTGATAATAAAGTGCAAATTTTAAGACAGAGATGCAAGGTAGAGAGATGGAAAAAGAACTGGATAATCTGGCTTCATTGGAATTGAGAGAGAAATAATTTTGTATTTGCTTACAGACAACATTCTGCACTGAAGGAGTTTCCTAATCTGGTAATGAAATATCTGCAAGCAAACAACCAAGCTCAGAGAACACCAAGGACTACACAGTTCAACAATCAGTAGATATTCTATTGGTACCAGCAAAAATTCTGTTTGAGATTCAGAGTTTCCAGATGTAAATATTAAAGAACAAATTATTAAAGCTTTAGCAATTTTGGGGGATTGGGAGGAGGAAAATATAGACACAGAAATTTATAAGGCCTACAGAATAAATTCCAGTTTATTCTACAGAATATTCCTAATAATATTTTGGTGTGTTTTGTTAAAAGAAGACAAAGGATCATGTCCTGCAGCAGTATTTTAATACAAGATTGAAAATGGAAAATACAGATATAATTGTTCTAAAAAAGATCTCTATTAGAATTTTATGTAAGAGAAAAGATTATACTTTCCAGGCTGAAAATCTAACACAGATGCCATTTCGATGGGACAGAACCATTTATCTTTATCTACCTTTAAGCAGCAGAGATTTAGACATCATTCCAAAAGGTAAGAGATTTTTAAGAAAGAATAAAGAGAATTGGAGAAGATGGAAATGGAGCTTTTAAAGGGAACTACACAAAAATCACAGCAGATGCAACAAGAATTGGAAAAAATATTGTATTAAACTAGGTACTACAGAATGGGCTTTTCTAAATTCTTGGCCTGTGTATGGATAACAGATGTTTAACATGGAGTATAAATGGAGCAAATGCTCTTCAAAAAAGATAAAATACTTCATTATTTGAAAAAAAATAAAGCAAGTCATTTGCCTACAAGAGACTTCTATCAGAAAAAATATATAAACTATTTGACTTATAAATCCCATTTCAGCAGATATCAAAAAGAGAAATGGGCACCTAAAACACTCTCAACAAGTTGTTTTTTTTAAAAAAGGGAAAGTTTAAGATGGATAGAAGTTATCCATGACCATAAAGTCCAAGGATGACCTTTTGAGGAGAAGGCAAACTGCCATTCACTTCCAAGGCCAACAGAACCACCCTTCCCACAAAGCAGCATTTATCACTGCTTAGACCCAACTAAAGGCCATCTTCTAGGAGGCCTTCACCAAACAGGAAGGGGTCCAGACTGTGGCAGAATTCACATATGTAAGGATCCTGTCCACTTCCTCAGACTTGACAGTTCAAACTCTTCCCAGATAACCAAGATGGACTTGCCTCAATAACTAAGACTGGATCTGCCCAGCCAAAGTCTAACTCCTAGCAAATTTGAACTTTATTCAACAGAATAGCCTTCACAATGACTTTGGAAAATTTCACCTGGTCTCCCCTTAGCCAAGAAGGCCTTGGTCACCTGAAACAAGGACATCTGCAGATGTAATAAGAGCCAAGAAGTAAGCAAACTTCACTTTTCTTACCTCCACAAATCTTAACAAAGGCTCTTACCTGTGCTGATAAATTTAATTCCTCATCTTCCTCCAGCAAATATAAATACAAACTATGATAAAATGAACTGTTGCATCAATTAAGTGTCTCATACTCTCCTGTGTGATAAGATCTGAATGTTTTAACTTTAAGTGTTAATTGCTGCATTATTGTAAATGATAAGTATAAAGCTCCTTTTTTGTTGATATCTTCCTACAATAAGTTCCACATTTTGATCTACCAAAGTCATTAATTTCTTCCACACTTAACAATAATTTGATAGATCAAAATGTAAAACTCTGATGATGTGGGAATATGTTGTTGCTGGATTCAGCAAAGAGGAAATTATCTCATTTAAAGAAAATTATTATTTAAAAAAGTTATAGATAATATTTTTTTGTCCTACATCCATCTTGCATTGGTGCCTCTTTCCCAAATTTCATAAGCCACAACACAGTTATTTTTCAGAGTCTTACCTTGATATGTCTTCCCAGCACTTTCCTGCAAAAACTTTTTTAAAAATCTACATAAATGAAGAGGTTAATGGAAATGTTCATAATTTTATTACTATTAAAGAACATTGACAAGCTGTATTCACACATTTCAAGCAGTTGGTGGTACAGACACCAACCATGAAGTATATTCAGCAATCTCTCTCTTTTTTTCAATTGCCCACTGCAGTCTATATTACAAATACATAAATCATAATGTTTCAACAAAAGCAAAATTTAATTTTCTCCTTTCAACTGTTATCTGGGCTGGGTAGTATATGGCAGGCTGTGGCCGAGTCATTTATTACACTTGCTGAATGGATAATGGCAAGAAGTCCCTATTATATCCAGCTTTGTTAGAGCTTTGAATGTGCTTCTGAAACCTGTGGCAGGCTAAATCTCTTTACATCTGTAATAGATACACAGCACTCTATTATTTCATGCCAGAGCAAAATTAAATAGTTGTGTGTGTTTGGCAGAGGAGGGGGCCAGGGGTGGATAGGAAGACATTTTACTGGAAACCCTTTCAAGGAAATGCTTTCTTCAGAGCTCATTTCTGGGTCTCAAGCACATTTCCTTTTTGCACTTGAAAATATACCATGTTTGGATTCTTATTTAGAGGAAGGCTTAGGAGTGACAGACTCTATTCCAAGCTGCATCTTGGATTTATTTCTCCCACTTCATTAGAAGCAATGTACAGGGTATGAAACCTCTTTGTATAAACCGGCAACATTTGACACATCTGTCAAATGTCTGATAGGAAAAGAAGCAGCATCTTATTTGGTGATATGGTTTTAGATATAGCTAGAATAATGCAACCCTGCAGTTGTAAAGAATAGATGTAGCTCAGGAATTGAGTGATGGGTTATAGGAGTTTTTTTCAATTTATTTATTTATTTTTTGCAGACATTTAATTACTCAACTAGGTAACAACTCCAGGGCTAGGATCATAGAGAAGTTTTGGACATCTCCAAGATTACAGCATTGAAGGTATTATCAAAATGGCTAATGAACATCTACAAATAAAAGCATTAGGTATTCTTCAGGGGCTTCAGTTGCATAAAGACTACTGTACACAAGGTTAGGCATAACTGCTACGTATGACTACAATGTGGATCTTCACTGTTTTGTGCTTTTTTCCAGATTTCATTATGTCTGTGTTTGATTAGCTGCCTCCTCTTCTCCCATTCCTTTTATTTCCTTGATTACTTCAGAGCTTGATGGTTTCTCCAAATCATATTAGAGGTATTACTATAGTTTCAGGAAGAAGAGTCACTCAGGAGAAAAAATTAGTCCCCTGAGCTATTTTCTACACAGAAAGACAAAATCTGAATCCAAGCTCCAAAATTCATACTTGGATTAGCAGGCTGTAGACTCTGCTTAGAGCAGAGATTCCAACCATGGCAACTCTAAGATGTGTGGATCTCAGCTTCCAGATTCTTCAGCCAGCATAGCTGGACACCCCTAGCTTAGAGTCTCCCAGTTTTGGTAAGATTGAAAAGCAATTCAGAAGGATTCAAACTGAAGGTTAATGCTGGTAGTCAAGTCACAATATTTTATTTCTATTTCCCCTCATTACACACACACACACCCTATTAACACACTTCAGTTGCTTCTCTGTGTCCATATAATAAAACTATATTTTCTCCATCAATGCTGAAAATGGCTGTGACAGGGCTTTGAGTTGGAAAAGGGTTGAGAAAAAAGGTTAATCAATCTCACCAAGTATCTGTTCCTCCTTTTCCTAAGACAGTGTCCTGGTGGTCCATTCAGCACAGCTACAGTAGTTGAGTGTGTAAACACTTTTAAATACTGCAGACCGACTGTTGCAATGTTCGTTAAAAGAGATTGAAATACTGTAGCTTGAAAGGGGCTTTGTATCCCAGTCATGGATTTCTTCTGTCACCTTCTGTGAAACAAGTTTGTAGTTAAACTGTTCCAGAAACCTATGAGCCATTGCCTTACACAGGACAAAGGAAAAAACTAGAATAAATCCACCATCTTTCTTGTTAATCTGTCCTTAAATCTTAGAAAAGCTATCACTGGTATCCAACTGTAAGCTAATTGAGTAATACCAATCTAAAGAAAATAACATATCCATTCTTGCTTTCCCAAAAAGTTATGTCTATGTGTAGTAGCAATGAGGTGAGATCATAGTGGAAAAATAAATCTAAGATTTGTTCATGATTTGATATTAAAGAACTTTCCTTCCTTCCTTCCTTCCTTCCTTCCTTCCTTCCTTCCTTCCTTCCTTCCTTCCTTCCTTCCTTCCTTCCTTCCTCTATCCATGGCACTGGATGAAAAATTCCATTCTCTGTTTACAAGAAGCACCTGCTAAATAATATATCATTCCAACGATTTCAGCAAGATCTAGAGAAGAAAGCCAGGTTTTTGAGAAGACAGGGTTTTGTATAGCATGGCATGAGAATGGAAAAATTCAAGCAATGCATTGCAACCTACTGGAGTTCCCATCAAGGGCAACTGCTATCATGGCAAAGCAAAAACTGTACTAAGAGATTTACATTTAACTTAACCAGCTGGTAAGCTAGCATTCAAATGGTCCTCCATTTGATACCAGAATGTATCAAGCAAAACCCTTGAACCCCAAAAGGAACCAAATATTCCAAGACAAAAAGCAATACAGTACTTGGCTTAGAATTATTTGGTGGAAGAAGGTTTCCCTTATACCTATCATTCTATAGACATCATGTTATTTGCCCCCAAAATAAGCATTTCTCCTTTAGCTCCCATGAAAACTGCTCTCAAGCCATCCTTTTTTCCTTTCTTAACTTGTAATAGCATTATCTTTCTCCTATTAAGAAATGAATATCTGTCATGACCATTCCCCTGGGCCCTAGCTGGGAAATTCTGGGAGTTAAAGAGTCCACACATCCTAAAGTGGCCAAGGTTGAGAAATACTGCTCTAGAGTCACTAACACCCCACATCTTCAAACGTTTTGTATTTTGGTGGATTTGCAATAATAATGTGAGGAGTCTCATGTGTGCTGGATTCCTCTTTGCTTCTCCTCCAGTGTGTGAACTTTTTATTAGGCAATTTTTAAAGCATACGATTATGAACTTGTTTTGGTCTTCTTAGCATCCTGTACCTACTTCATCTGAGTTTATGTATTTATTTATTTATTAAAATTTATATGCCACTGAAATCTGAAGACTCTCGGTTGGAGTTGGAGATTTAGCTTTTCTGATACATTCTCTATTGTTCCTGTCTTTCCCCTTCCTTGGCCCCCTTGCAATCTTCTACCTATATGTTATTATTTGTTTCCAGTCTTCATTAAGTTTTTTGTAGGATCACTTCTGCTGTCTTCCTCATTTGAACTGCTTTCAGTATCTCCTTTTTGGGGAACTCTAACCTGCCTTGGGCTTTGTTTTCCATTAATTTCTCCTATCATAGAATGTGTCCTTGATCAACAACTTACTTTTTTTTGACATTCAAAGTTACATTCAGGTTTATTTTCATTTCCTTTGCTTCTTCATTGGTTAGTATAAAGTCAAGGACTGCTGATCCTCTTCTAACTTTTCACATGCTCTGAAAGTGAAAGTTGTCAGGAAGACAAATCAGACATTTCTGAAAAGATGTTGCCTGGTGCAGTTTGTCTCCCAATGGAAGTAATTTAAGCCTCAGTCACTAATTCTTCATGACACTTTGAAAGATCTATATTTACTTTTGGAAACTGAGTAGATGATCTCTTGTTTTACTATTGCTTGAATTAAATATCCTCTACATATTTCAACACAATATAGCCAAACTAATTCATTTCAAACAGGAGTAGATAGTTTTACATACCTGCTCCTTATTTCCTATCTTTCTACTCCTTTAGCTCCTTTTGAACAGCCATATTTTTCAATTCTATATTCAAATTATTGGAGTCAACCCTCCAGGTTTTTATTATAACTATTAAATTATATTTGGTTTATTATACTAAGTATTCACACTCATTATGTTTATCTCCCATAGTTACAAACTTCATAAGCCAATATTCTTTCTCATTTTTCAAAGTATAGCTTTACTGAATTCCCACTATAGGAGTCCCCTACTTCTACAATGCACACATATTTATCTGTAGCCCTTACTCCAACCCACACTGGATTCAATTTAAAACCCCTTATATCAAATCTGTCATGCTTCAGCCAAATGCATGTTACCAATTTTTTTGAGGGACACCCCATCCCAGGCTAGCAGTTCATCATCTAGACAACTCAGGCCATGATTCTAGAAATCAAATCTTCCATCAAACACTTTTTGAATCGTCAATCTCTTGCAGTATTGTTTTTGGTCCCTTTCCATGAACTGGATTGATAGGTGACAAGAACACCTGAGCCTCCAGGGTGTTGAGCTTCTTCCTAGATCTTCATAATCCATGAGTGATGTGGTTATAACTGTTCTTTTCAGTGTAATGTATTCCCTCATGTAATAGTAGGCAGGGATAACTATCTGTGGACTTCCAAGTATTCAAGGTTATTTTGTCATATCTTAGACATACTTCACAAATTGATGGGTCACACATTTGTTTCTATTTCCCCCAGTAATGACTCAACATCTTCTCTTTGCTTAGTAGATGTGTATAGTTACTATATTGCATCCCAAGAAATCCCAAGAATGATTAACTCTTATTGAACATCATGGGGTTCCTTCTCTGTAGATGCATAGAAATTGCATGTAAATCAGCTTTTGTTCCCACAAAGCTATAGCTAGTGGCTCTAAGCACTTAAGAAATAGAGCAGTCCTTTTTTTCCTTTCTTGCCTTGTAATAGCATTGTCTTTCTCCTATTCAGATAATAAGAAATGAATATTTTGTTGTCCCCATTCCCCAAGTCCCCACTCTCCACTGCTAGCTGGGGAATTCTCTGAATTAAAGTCCACACATCTTCAAGCTACCAAGGTTGAGAAACACTGGACCCAGACAAGGCATGAAATGAAGATTAGGTTTCACCCCATACCCACAAAAAAAAACCATGGAAAGTGGGAGCACCATGATTTTCCCAATGGGCTCAGAATAATGTGCTTGTTTAGGGGAAGATTATTTATCCAACTAGCATTTTAAAATATTGTATTTGATAAATGATTTTCTCTGCTTTATAAGCAAACTTTTCAAACTAGTGAAGCAGTCTTTGCTATCAGTTTGGTCTTGTCTCCAGAGGAATTCCATTTAATGAAGTCAAAGATTTTCTTCTATAAACAACTCGTGTTTGCAGCTGACCCATACCTTGGAGAGATTACTTTTTCAAGAGACTCATTATTATATTTCAACCCAGTAAGTTCTTTTCCTGATTCAAGATTCATCAATAAAAGATCTTTCTCCAACAACTGGTTCCCTCACATCTGACAATTTCTTCAAGCAAATGAATAACTGAAATAAGATCTCTATGAGGCTATAAAACATAATGTTGATCCAAGCTGTTTTGGCCAAATTTTGGAAGAAAAAATTTGTGGGCATGCACAAATTCTCACAATTAATGAAAGAGATGAGAAGGGAATGAGGAAAAACCATACTCTCTGGAAATACTCAAAATGTTATATTTTGTTTCAAGGTGATTGGGAAAAGAAAAGCATGAAATCATTTTCACATATATGTGTAACATAAAGCCTATGGTACACAAGTTAATCTTCATGCTAAAGAAATGCCAAGGCATTGAGGTTGCTAGGTGTTCCAGAGTTAAAAGAATAAAGCTAAGACAATTTATCTCATTTCACTGTCAGGTAGAACTTTCCATCCTCAAGATAAGTCTGCAAGAAGACATTTCATTTGTTTAGCTTTTCCATGAGGAAAGCACATTCATGACTAACTGCAGATATTAATGCAAAGCCAATGACTCTTCGCCCAAGGTTTTGGTATTTCTTCTGCTTTGTGCATTTCAGCATCTAGAAACAAAAGTTGCATGAATACTGACAATATATTTTGGAAAGAAATGGGAAATGATTATTCACATCTTCATTTAAATTATGCTGTCACACTGCATTTCCTATAGATAGACTTAGCTACTTGGCTAGTTCACAGTTTTGTAATGATGATGGTGATGATAATATTCACACAAATGGTTCTGGACTTTCTTAGTATGAATTATAGATAATTCTTAGCAGACATTTGTAGCAGAAAAACACTTGACGTATCCACTATAGTCATGAAACATTTTGTTGAAAATATTCCATGGTGATTTTTTTTCCTTGTTCACAAATCGCATTGGTCTAATATGAGTTACATGAAGGAAAGAGTTCACATGTAAGAATGGTACTGATTGCTTGAGTGGATACAAAATATATTTGGGAACCAGAGCCATGAGTCCATAGAATTGTAGCATGAGCAGCAAGTGAGCAATGAAAGTCATCATCTTGTTGATAGTTGAGAAATGGATGACATGCCTACAGTCAATCTGATATCCCCACAATGCTATGAGTATTGTGAGCACCTGAGAAGCTGACCTAATTAATTCCTATCTCATGTCCCAGTTTCAAGAGACTGTTATGAAGACAATGTGGCACTTTCTTCTGGAACTAGAGGACAGGTAGTTTCCCACTTGTGGGAACTCCTGTCTAATCCCACTTCCTACATTCTGTTCTCCATCCTGCAGCCAAGGGACCAGAGTATCCTGTCACCATGTCTTATCCCATTCTCCCCAGACATTCTGAGGGACAGGGGAGTGGCTGGGTGGATTATTTTTTTCTATTTTCTTTCAGCAAAATGCTCTGATCTGCCTGAATCACACTTCTTTTAAGCAACATTGGATGCAACATTGGGTGCAGAGATGCCCACTGAAATCCCCAGGGCAAAGACATAAACTGTCTTGTCTTTCTCTATTGTCAGCAAAGATTCAAAAACGACTTGAATCACTGCCGCATTAAATCTGACCTTCATCACATTTGAGGACATGTTTGGAACTTTACTCATTGATAACCTAACAGAGGCTGATACCCAACAGAGCTGGCTCCAAACATGCTGTTGTCTAAAAATGAAGATTTCATGTGCAAATATTGCTTGAATGGCAGTGAAAACTTTCTTCTTCAAGGGCAACAAGCAACCAACTAGATGTGCACTATGTGGTAGGCTGTGACACACCCAACATTTGATGCTCTCGCTTTCTAAGTGTAGGGCCAGACTTATACTCAAAGGCAATTATTCTATGCTTATTTACTTATTGTTGTTATTGTGCATGTGTTTTCTTGTTGAGTAATTGATGAAGAATTAGCTTTTTTCTTACTAGACTTACTTCTCTTATATTGCTAAATTCTGGGAATAGACTAAAAATCTCAAAAAAATAAAACTGATAGATATAAAGAAGTAGATCTTAGACTAAAAAATAAAATAAAATCCATAAGAAGACACTGAGAGTCATAAAACTATATAGAGGATACATAATGTTCCTAGACTTTTAATCTGTGTCTTTTAATTTCTTGCACAGTAAGACTGTAATTTTCTAATTGTGGCTGCCAATTTAATTTTACTCATGGCTGTACAACTAACAATATATAGCCTGATGATTAAAATTAATTGTACTTTTACCTGAAGATTTCTACCAGGCTGTTAAATTTAGTCTATAAGTGCAAGGATTTTGTGCTCAGAAAGAGACTGAACCCATTCCAAGGTTCCCAATTATGTTCCACATAGTCCTTCTAGAACAAAAATCAGTCTCTTTATTTTTATAAAAAGAGTTGGTGAAATGACATTTTGAAAGAAGGAGAAGGAGACATTATTGTTGGTTTTTTTAATATTTCAAACTTACAAACTACAAAACAAAGTACATGAATAAATAGTAAGGAATAAATGCTTGGTAGATTTAACCATCTGCTGAGTAAAAAAGAAGGTTCTATCTGCATGTAAAAATAAAGGTTTCCCCTACCCATTGTGGTTGACTCTAAGGGTCAATCTCCATTTCCTAGCCGAAGAACCAGCATTGTCTGAAGGTGTGTCCATGGTCATGTGGCCGACATGACTGTAGGCCAAGGCACATGGACACTCTTACATTTCCCACCAAAGGTGATACCTATTTATCTACTTGTATTTTTATATGCTTTCAAACTGCTAGGCTGGCAGGATCTTGGGCAGGAACGGGAGCTCACTCTGTTATATAGCAGTGCTTGGGTCTCGAACTGCCAAGCTGCTGACCTTCCAGCTGACAAGCCCAGCATCTTAACCACTAGTGCCACCACATATCTTCAAAGATCATGTATCTTAGTTTATTTGCATGGCTAAGATATAAATGTCTGTGTTCATTGTTTTGGACACAGCAATACTCATCCATGTTTTAGTCCTATCAACTTTCCTGAGCTGTTTTTAATGTGTAAACTATATACTTTCACTTGCCCATCCTGGTTCAATGTTTTGGTGCAACAAGATCTGTAGAGCTGGGGTAAGACAATATGAAATGCTTTGTGAATATCAAAATATTACATACTACTGTACTAAAATTCTGACATTATTCTGTAACAGGCTTCATGACTTAGTTTTATTTTGCAAACAATTTGAATTAAAGAAGTACTTTCCAACAAACCAAGAGACCAGAACTATGGTCATCGCACTCTATGCATGGAGTGTGAGTGTGGATGTGTTATTCTTCTACCAAAAGACAAATATCCCAGGAAAACATTGGCCTGAAGTCTACTGCTCAAGCAGAGCTTTGAGAGACCATCAACTATCCTTCTAGAAAAGAAGATTGGTAGAAAGGCTTTTGAAATGACTAGAATTAATGCATGGAACCCTGGAACCTGTTTCTTAGCTGCATTGGCAAATAATGATTAGTGCTGATTTGTTCCTTAGGGGAGTTGGAGCTAGCTTTTGCTGTGCACTGAGCAGGTCCATTGCATTAATGGAATAAGCCAAGTTAGGAGTAAATGGCTTTACATCTACTAGAAACCAAACTCTTCTATGAAAAATCCAGATTCAACCCATATTGTTCCAAACACTTCACCTAATGAACCTGGCCATAATTACTGCCTCCTCCTAAATAATACTGTGAGACCAGGTTGCCATCAATGCAGTTCAGAAACAGAGAAAAAATACTGGCAATGATTCTTATTTCTTTATAGCAGAGAAATGCTTGAGGCAGAAAGATTTTTCTACCAGCTAGAAAGTGAGTTTATCACTATAGCAAGAGCTAAATCAAGAGGACTTCTCATCTATCATTGTTAATTCTATTATAATTATTGTATGCTACATGCAAATGGTTATATTAGAGCGTCATTGTTTTATAAAAGCTTTTTTGAACTGGACAATTGAAAGCAAAGCTGCGGCAAGGAAGAAGTACTTAACTCTCCCTTCCCCATCATTTTCTCATGCCACGTCCTCCGGATTAATAAGCAAGCTAACAGTGTCATTTAAAGAATATGATCAAAGAAGATTTCAAGTATCAAGGAGTAAAAATTTCACTAATAATTATATACCAACATGGAAGAAGTTAAATAAGGAAATGAAAAACTGGGCTTCAAAACATTTCAAGATTTTAGGATGAGTTGCAATGGTAAAAATGAAAGTCCTTATGTGGCTCAATTTTCTATGCCAATGACTCCCAGTGGAAATTCCAGGACAAGCTTTACAAAATAATTGAGAATGAATTAAAGGACTTTATATAGGAACAGAAAGACTGGGGCACACCAATGTTATAGTTAGGTCTCGTGATTTAGTGTGCATGAAGTCAGACTAAAGTCAAACCAATAAAACAAGAGCTTAAGAATGATCAGAGAGAAGCCAGCCAGATTTCCACTGGGAGGCTCTTACACAGCACCAGCATTGCTACTAAGAACCAGCCCTTCCTGGCTCAGATTTCTTGACTTCTCAAAAATGGGGCACCAGTATAGTCAAGACCAGACTTTATAATGCATCTGGAAGTTAAGTGGTAGCCAGTGGAGGAGCCATAGCAAAGATGCAGTATGCTTCTAGCAGTAAGTTAGTCTTTAAGTAGTTTTTTTCTATATCATGTTAACCACTGACTGAAAAGTTGATTTTAAAATGACAGGCTACAGAAATAATATGGAAAAAGATGCTATGCTGGACATACAAAGGAGACTGGCTGATGTCTTAATAATTAAAAGGGAGATACAAATAATAAACCAATTTATAAAAAAGACTTCTTAAAGTTTTAAAGAATTTTGTAAGAAGGAAGGGACAAAGAAAAAAAATGAAAGGAAATCAAGTTCCAAGAAATAATTTGAAGGGACTAAAGATTAAAAAATTTAGAAGTAAATAAAGACATATAAATTTGGTTTATTTGATCAAGCTTAAAATAGGTACATTGTTATCTCTGGTAACTCTTAATGGACTTTTGCTGATCAGGACTAAAATGACCAGGCTTTATTAATTTTTAATAAAAATGTTTATAAAATATGGATAGAAGAGATCATTTGTTATATTTTAAGAGAATGTGACAACTTACTAAAATTATTATACTTATGATGAAGGGAGAAATAGTTTTTTAATATATTTATTTTTGTGTGTTATATTCTTATTTTTTCTTTCTTTTCTATTTTTTCAGTTTCTCTTTTCTGCACTTTCTATTTTTTCTCTTTATTCTTTTTTAAAGTTTGCATTAATTTTTATTTTTGTAACTGCAATTTTAATTAAATTATTATAAAAAGATTTCACAAGAACTGTAAGATACCCATGGAATATAGTCAGACAAACCAAGTTTAATTAAGAATGCTCAAATCTGTAATTTCTGCACTCCATAATTTCTTTTTAACTTCTTAATTTTCTTATTTTTCTATTTGTCAATTCAGTTCAACACATTCCTATAAATATATACTATTTTTTAACATATGCATTTTGTTTAACATGCACATTTTTCATGAACACATTTATTTCTAACAGAATGCATTATTGTATAAGACTTTTGTGCACAAAATTTTTTTCTGAAGATTTTTTCTTATGTAGGGAAAATCTGATCAGAATTTGGAGAACTGCAAATTCCAAATGATAACTGGATTTTTGTTTGTGGATGGGTTCAAAAATGAATACTTCTGACAAAACTGCAAAGAAATTGCAGGTTTACCTTCCTATCACTAATGCTAAGAGGGTCCACAAAAAATAAATTCTACCAACTGACTCACATCTATCTCTAACCAGCTGAAAACAGCTTCATCGCCTTTGGTGTAATCTTCATAAATCTTTTTTTAATTATAAAAACAGCTCATTATAACAATAAAAATAACTGGTTGGCTTTGGTGATTTTATCAGTCCTGTTTAATGTGATTGGGCCAAAGTGATTCCTTCTCACCCTGTCCACTATTAGCTTCTTGACCTGAATCTTCACTAGAGCATATTTTATAGTCTTGATTGCATAGCAACTGCCCCAGCCCCTCTCCATTTTCCTGGGTAAATTAGCCTATATAAATAGAACATGCTGGTTACTGCGTTTCAACCTCTGCAGTTTCTTCCATACTCCCATGAAGAAATTTTATTTCTAAGGTTTAAAAATATATCAAACCTTCCTCTGCAAGTTTTAAACCAATTATTTCTGTAATACCTCCTGTTGTAATTTTACTTAGCAAAATACTGGTGTCATTATTACTAAGTCACATGTTAAAGGGCCCTTTGAAAGAGAAATTCAAGTCTAAAAGCAACTGCTCAAAGCACCTTTCCTTCTCCCTTGGCAATTATCAACTGCCTGATGGTGGCCTATATTTGTTATAGGATAGTTTGTTATCTTCAAAGCAACCTTGATAAAATATGTTTTGACACTTTTACTGCTCCTTTAAATGAAATATTCTCTATATATCCAAAGATCAGCTTGAGTGGAATTGACTCAGTAGTTCAGCAAGAAAAAGACAGGGAAACATTTTCTCATTTAAAAGAAATTTGAGGAAGTGGCTCAATTCCCCTTCTCTATTATCCGACTTTGGCAACATCAACATGCAGAGACTCCTTTATAATCCTACTGCAGAAATTAGCTGACACCAATCAAGGCAGATAACCAAAGGTTGCAAGCACTAACACTTGAGAGCGCATTAATCTTTCCCAAATTAAAATCTGTACCACAGCATTTAAGATTGAGGCCTCCATGGTTCAGTGCTGTTTGACCGCCAATTTTGATAAAAGTGTTTTAAGAGAGGTGAGACGGAGATAAATTGCTGATAGCTGCACGACAGCAGCAAGGGTAAGTGGAAAGTGTGGACAGCTATCATTGGAGAATGTCAGCTAAATGTCTGCATATGTTTATAAAAGGAACAAAATATAGAGGGAATGAAAGCCTTGCACTGTACTTCTTGCAGCCAACATCCCTTGTATGTTGTTTTTGTTAGTGTTTTGTTAGCCGCCGAGAGTCTCTGGATTTCGGCAGCATACAAATTAATTAAATAAATAAATACAAAATAAATAAATAAATACATTATTTTTTTTGTTTGACTTTCCAAAGATAAGGCTAGCTTCAGAGGTAAAGCAATTGGATCTTTCCCAGAATGAAACTTGCTAGACATCCTGGGCATCTCCGCTTAAAGTCAAATTCAAGATAACTGTGATGGAACGGCCATATCCTGCATCTGACAACAAGGTACTTGCCAAGAAGTCCTCCTACTAGATGTCAGTGGCAAGTCGCTAAAGGGTCACCCAAAGCAATGTTGGCTTGACACATTGCATAAAAACCTGAAGATTGCTGGTGCCCACCCTGACCAGGCCCATGATCACATCAAATGCTGCCAGCAAACCAGTACAGTAGACCCCACCACTGCAGGACAAAGGGAAGAGGAGGAGGAGGAGGAGGAGGGAGGAGGAGAAGAAGATTAAAGAGAGAAAATTCCCCCCACCCTGAAATAAGGGTTCAACTCTTTATTTATCCAAAAAATAAAGGGAAGAGACTAATTAAGAGGAACAAACTAACCTTCTTCTACTGAATGTTAGGATTTTACTAAAATATAGCCCCAGTCAAGCTTTAAAACAGGTTATATTAACAATAGAATGAGAAGCATTAGAGTAGAAGAGTGAGAAGAATGAAGACTGACTGAGGAAGAATATCAAAGTCACAGGCCTGCAGTGAAATGATCCAGTCACTTTGAGCTCTGGTCCCAACTCCATTAATATGGAGCATTCAGTTTTTCCAAAAGAAAGTTTTCTATGCTGATTTTCTACCCCAGCACTTTCATAAAAATAGGTATTTCTTACCATAACTTTCCATGGAATCTAAGAAGAAAGAAGATCGGCAATTTACAAATATGACAAATAAATAAATAAGCACAGTAGAACCAGCATCACTCTCTTCTCCAAAGGGTACTGGAACAGCCAAAAATAAACTTGTTTTGCAAGTGTTCTTCCTGCTTACTCTGACTGAAATAGCATCTGCAGGCCATTCCAGATATGTTCAGAGAGCTAGTCCAAAGGACTACTCCAATCAGGAGTGGCTCAAGAAAACTAGTTATTGGGGCAAGAGGAAAACTCAGCACCAACCATCTCACTCCTTCTCATGTTCCTCTTTTCCAAAGAAGGCAGTGCTGTTACTAATGGCTGAACAATCACTCTCTGAACATCATT
>JANHZU010000291.1:159510-170998 GCA_032468055.1 Acrochordus granulatus
TGGAAGCTGCCACAACCAGTTCACAATATATGGCATAGAAGACCATCTCAGATGAATGCATATAGAGCAATTGGCCAAGATAACAAATACATAGGGCTAGTGAGTGATAACTTCAGGGAGCAAGGGGTTTGCAGGTTAGGAAACCAGCAGGTAAGGACTTAGCTACTACTACCTCCTGCAGTTTAACACTATGAATCTGCAATGATCTTCATCAGATGTGAAAGAGTGGAGAAACTGGAAGAAAGCAAAGCTAACCAATTCATCTATTATCGGGAAGAATTAATGATGATTGCTGAAACACCTACAATGTTATGTCAAGATACAAATGGGTGTCTTGTTATGGCTCTTAAAAGAACTTCTATATAAGGAGAAGTATTCCATCAGAGACATATTTATAAGGTTGTAGGATTCCCAGACCGACAATAGATAACCAATGGAATGGCATTCATGGGGCTATTTGAGGAGCCCAATAGGACTAAGTGAATACAGGATGGGAGATTTACTATATATTATGACCTCTGGCCTTTAGACATTATAGATTATAACAATCATTGTAAATGGGTCCTATATAATAGATGGTCCCAAAGAAATACATGGATCTTATCTGTTAGGGATGTACATATGATGGGACCACAAGAAAAGGGTCTTCTCGATGGTGGCCTCTTCTCTATAGAACATTCCCCCAAGGTATGATTGGCCCCCACTCTGTTATTTTTCTGAAACGCCCTGAAGATATGATTTTGTCAATGGGCCTGGGGATCATGAATGGAGATGAAACCAATCAAATGATTCATTTTACTGTATTGCTACTGCAGGGGGGATGAGAGTGGGGTTATGGGTTTTTAATGTTGTGGATTGTTAATGTTGTAAACCATCTTGAATCACTTATATGTGAGTTGGGCAGCCATATCAATTTGTTTCATAAATAAAGCCATTTTGACTATCCTCTCATTTTTAGCCTTCAGTATGGCAAGAACAGGACAAACACAATCCATATGAGTTAATCTTCCAACTCCTGAATTCTCTCTTTAGTAGGAAATTTATTGTAGCTACCTATTATTAAACATTATCTAAGATAGCCATATAAATGCAACATTTTATGTTAACATTTTCAGATCAAAATAATGTTTTTGTATTTGTTGAAGCCATTTTCCATTGGTTTACAAAACATTCAAGCTTATTTTGCGGAGATCATAAATATAATTAATATCCATTTCCCCTACTTCCTTCAAATTTTTTAAAAGACAGGCTACTGGCTAAAGAGACACAATTCTCCAAAGACTGTTATTAACAGAGAAAGAATTTCAGCAACAATGGCATCAGGACTAAAAAGCCCAAATCATAAATGTTTTAAGAAAAATGCGCTCCAGGCATATATCCTGTCCATGGTATTGGCTTGAAGAAAAATGAAATTCTAAAAAAGTCTCATGGGACCTGTTCCTGGCTATGGTGCTGGGTTATTTAAATATCCTTCTGATGTCAGAAAAGCTGCAACCTTGGAGTTCATTCAGCATTTGAGCATCAGCTTATTGAATTTTACTTTTTCATCAGACAAGGAGCTCATCGTTACATTTGAAACAGCCATTCATGTTTTCTTAATGCCACATCCTCATGACATTGCCTCTGTCTCATCCTCAACCCACAGCTGAGGTAGCTAAAAACTATATTGAGCATTTCCAGTTTTAAAGTATTTTCTCCTCTTCTCTGCCATAGTTTTTGCTATGGAGAAGCTCCAGCATCTTCATTGAAGATGTAGTTGACAGTGTGGCCAGAAGGGTTGGAAACTGCCAGTTAAAGTTTCTGTGGCCTTTTTCAGACTTGGGCTTCAAGAAAAACAGAACATCTGGCTTTTTCGGGGCAACTTACCTGTGTAATACCACATTGGGAGTTTCCAAAGAGTTTGCCAGATCTCATGCAGGCTCCTTACCTACACAGGTTTAAACACTCTTTTGAAAGAGCACTAAACCCATGTATCAAAGTTAGTCCTATGATGCACAGTAAGTCTACTTAAAGTGGGAAAGAGACTGGTGTACTCTCAATGGCATGTTTCTGATTGGTTATCAATGAGTCCATTACAGTTGGGTTGTTGCTTCTGTCAATAAAGCAACCCTGACATGGCCTTTTTGCTGATTCTATTTCTTTGTTAGGAATAGCATCACCATTGATGCCATGCTGCAGACTAACCAGTCCCTTGAAGACTAGTCAAGACCAAATCCTGCTTGTCACTGATTGTTCCCTCCTACCTCCTTCTGAACCTTCCTTCATGCCTGTAATATCCTGTTAGCCAGGATATTTTCACAAGAGCACCAGACCCATATTCAGAATTAGCCTAACTGAGGATTGGGAAGTCTTCTTTTCGGTCTGTTAGTTGGGCAACTTGAAAGGTGGCTAAGCATCGGCCTATACTTATCTCTTCATAATAACATGTTCTGGAGAGTGATTAGTATCTTTCATACCTCCAGCCATCCAGCTGTACACAGTGGCCACAGTATCAAATCACCCTATATCTTGTACAGTTTCTTCTTAACTTATTTCTGTAGGAAAAAAAAGTTTGTTCCTTATTTTCTTCTCTATTTATTTTTTTATTTGACAAATTTATTAAGCTGGTCAACTCCATAATTATTCTAATTATTATATAATTATGGTCAACTCCATAATTGTATAGTAGCATACAAGATTAAAAACAGATTAATATATTTATTTCCAAAAGGGAAAGAGCAGGGGAAACCTCCCCAAAAGCATCCATGATTTAATATATATTTTGCAGGTGATGACACTTTCTAACATGAATTTCATGATGTCAGCCTTCTCAACTTGATTTATAGGGTCTTTTCAGAGAAATAAACTATACTTCACCTGTTATGTGGACTGTGTCACTTGGGTTGTCTAAATAAATGGACCTTTGAACTCAGTACTATATTCATAAACATTTATATGAAAAGTGAAGTTTGCTTCCTGGTCTAAAATATGCTTCTTTGACAAATGAGTCCACATTAGACAGACCATTTTTTTAACTTCTCCCATCTACATTAATGAAGCACAGGTGATGTGTTCGAAATGGACTTTTATTTTTTCTTCTTTCTAATTCACAATTTCTTATTTTTATGTCTCTGACTGTTTAAATATAGGTAGGTCTGTATTGCAACACATGCTGCCTTTTCTTAAAAACAAAGCAAAATAGAACAGTCCAGCTAATCTGGAGCTACTGAGGTATAAAATAATTTTCAGTCTAGAGAAACTGGCTTTGCCTGAAGAATGACATTCTGCAAGGTTTTGTGAGCTCTTGGTTCATGCATTCAAAAATCTTCTGACCTGGTTTTAAAGAAATAATAAATCCTAGCAGGAATCACCATTAGAGGTTTTTCCCACAGCTGACAAAGTGTCATCCACCCACCTTTGAGCTACCAGAAAACTATGCTAGTGTAAAATTTGCTACCTCTGCTACTGATCCATATCCTGCCCATTCAGGATTGTCATCAGTACTGCTGCCCCTGTTTATTGTGTATTTGGACCCATCAAACATCACCAGTTAGTGACATTTTTCTTAATAAGTGATGAGGAGGAGGAGAATTTTGAAAAATAGCAGGACTAGTGGTGGATTTAGTCTGTCAAAACTCACACTTGGCATTGCATAAGTGCTTGGAGCAGGAGTATTCAAACGAAATTTGACTAACAAATGAACAATAGTGATAGTGAAAGGGCAGAGAGAAAAAAGAGCCCCCCTTCTAGTCAGCTTTAAGTAGGTTCCTTTGATCAAGGGTTTAGCACTTTTTTAGAAGAGTACTAAACCCATGTTCAAATGAAGCTTGCATAGCAGTTGACAAATAGTAGCTGGCAGATAAATCCCTCAATCTCCCAATCTTTGCTGCCCATCAGCTGTTATTTAGGTTTCAATAGCTAATGGGTAGCCCCACTTTATGATACAAGCAGAAAACATTATTTGAACATTAAAACTGCTAAGGATAGCCCAGTTTTTCATTTTAAAATTCCTGGGCAAACAGGTGACAGAAAAAATCCTTTCCTAATTGTTTTAGAGCACAGAAAGGCTTGCATCAATCAGAAGAGGGGTTCCATCAGATATTTGATCTCAAACTACGATGAGTTTTGAAAATAAGCACTACCACCACAAACAACAAATGCTGCATCTTTAAGATTAGTATAAATTAACCTGGTTTACACTTTTGGCAGTTACCTTCTATAGTAAGTGAACCTTCTGAATTACTTTAAAAACAGCCTCATGTGTTTAAATGTTGAGCATAATCATGTCAGTAGTTTGTTTCCATCTTATCATTTCATAGCCAGACTGACATAATTTGGCCAAAATTTATTGTCCTAAAGCCTTGAAACATTCTCACCAATTTCACAAGTCTCCTTGACAGATATCTTTAACTTATCCACCTCATGTACCTTTAACTGATCCACCTTCTGATTTTTGTCAGAAAAGAATTTAAACATCTATCCCAGTGTACTTTGGTGCAACATGAGTTCTTTTGATGCCAGATACTATTTGACATTAAAAAAAACACCTTCCCTTTGCCATATAGCAGTAAGGTTTCCATCCAGTAACAGCATTATCTTATCTTCTGCTTTTTCTTGACTACATCAAAGGGATTCTCACAAAGATAGTCCAATACTGTTCCTAACTCACTGTGTAGATCCACCATAAATTTTATAAGCATTTATTTCAATCCAGAAGGACCAGATAAAAGTAAATTATTATTAATGAGTGCTCTCCAAATGAAGACCTTCAGCTGCCCAAAAGTAATGTTTTTATACTTCAGGGTGCTTATATTTGATTGATTTTATTGATTCTGAGGAACATCTTGTCTTCTCTTGAACTCACATCAGCCAATGAAGACAAACTGAAGGCTGGAAGTTTCCTCTGCCCTATCTTCTCTTCCTTCTACTATGGAAACTGTCAGTGGTGTTTACGAAGATAAGTATGTATGTAAATTTCATTAAATATTTGGAATTTAGTTAAAATTCTCCTTGCCTTTCTGCTGTAGGACTCTGTTTTGACTTTTTGCCCCAATTCCTCCAGTTCAATCTTTCCCAGTGGTTTTCATTTAATGTAGGATACATGTTATTCTTGCCAAGTTAAGAAGCTTCTGCAGTCCTGACTGCCCCATTTTGCAAAGCCATTTTCCCCTTAAAGTAATGAGATGCTTAAGCCCTTTCTTTAACCAGCTGTTCTTCTATTTCCCATTCCATAAGCAACCCTGAAATTGGCATTTAAAACTAATTGTACGGTGCAATCTAACAGATTGCAGAAAGACTGTATAAGATTTGCAGAGAGGTCATTAGACCAAATTTTCACCTGTATTATTTTCTGTCTGCCAGGAATCTGTGGATGAGTGCTAAAAGGGATTATTAGGTCCTGGCCATGCAATAGCCAGGTTAGGTACATATAACTAACCTGCATTGCTTATCTTATTAACCTGCAAACAGTGGTCTGTTGAGATTTATCTACCTGTCCCTTCGCTTTTATTGTCCTGCAAGTGTGCTGGTGGTGGTGACTCTTCTCTGCTCTAACAAACAACCAATTACTGTCCCAAACAGATGCCTGGACTATGATCATGTAATTCAGTTGCAGTGAAAGGACCTTAAATAGGTCAATTTCATTCAGTTAGACATGGTAGCTGACTGAAGTGGAAAGAAAGAATTCTAGAGTGACCTGAACTTGGGTGTTATTGAATGAAGAAAATAAGAAGGAAGATGAAACAAATTCAGCTCTTTGCTTAAATGAAAGCTGTATCGGCGAACTGCTTATTTAAAAGAACTGCTGAAAGTTTCTGTGAAATAGCTCAGGTGAACCATTGGCAGACATGATGGGCAGGTTGCCTTTTTTAACAAAACAAATGTTTAAAGAGTCTTTTTCCCCCTTAATACAATAGTCAACCATTATTCAACACTGAAAGAAAACCAGCTGTTTCCTATCAGCTACAGTATGGGTGTTAAGTGTTGGAATCTAGAGATGGGATGGCATATAAATAAATGTGATAAACACCTAAATAAACAAGCAAGCACAGAAAGAAGCACAGCTATTCTTCAAATAGGCATTCCTAAATATTCCATTTTAAGTTCTGTTTCTAATTTTGTAAGGAAGCTGCAGTGCCTCTACAGTCGGTGCTTAATATTCTTTTGCTGGAATATGTGGGTGTGCAAATCTATGTGTGGCCATGTGGGTGCATTTCCTTCAACTCATACAGCTAATTTGTCCTTTACAAAGTTGAGCACTGTGGGGATTTTCAGTGCCCAATTTCTATCCTACACTCAGGATAGCACAAAAACAGTCCTTATTGTTGTAGCTGAGCCACATAATTGCACACTTATTTGCACACCCATATCCTGTATTGACTTCTTTATTCTCTGACTTCTATGAATACTATAGATATATATATCCCCCCTGCAATTTGGAGCAGAAATTGGATTCCTGCCAGTCACCTAAAAGATTCTCTGCACTGTCACAGAACTGCTTTAGTACCTAGGCCAACTACCTGCAAGTAACATGTAATGTAGGTTTTCCCCTAAATTCATTTTTACGACTAATCATAATTATTATTTTAAACAAATAGACCTATGGAATCAGGAGTTCTTAACTTTTTTGGGGGGTGGTTTTTGAGAATCTAGTGAAACCTACAAACCTCTTCTCAGAAAAATGTAGTTAAATGCCCAAAATGAAATTCACAGCTATAGATTGTATTACAAAGAAAAGCAATTATGCTCAAATATTTCTCCAAAAATGCAATAATATATGTCTTTCATATACAAAACAATACCTTTTTTTAAGTTATAATAATTTCAGATAGTGAGATCTATTGAGATTAACAAACAATTCTGGACACTGGAGGCCATCAATTACATGGTGGCCTACAGAAAGCTAAATTTCAGGCACAAGTTATGTTCTTTTTGAATCCCCTGAATATCATATCTTCTTCTGTTCAGATTTAGAAACTGAATCTGTTTTACACATGTTACTTTAATTCCACTATATAGCCAATGGTGGAATTAATGCTACTCACCTGGATGCAGGACAGAAGGCCTAGCTATCCTACTCTGTGATTAGTCTGCTCATACCTCTAAGACAGTGTCATTAACTTTTGGAAGCCACTTGCATAATTTGTATGGTCTATATTTTTTGAACTTGTTCTTTGGCCTTGGACCATACAGGTATTCATAAAAATGGCCTGCTATAGACTAAATAGGAGGAGCAGTGGTGCAAGAGGTTAAGATGCTCAGCTTACCAGATGAAGGTAGGCCACCCAAGTTCAAGATCTGGAGTTGCTGTGCAGCAGGGTGAGCTCCTGTTGTTCAACCTCAGCTCCCGCCAACCTAGCAGTTCGAAAGCGTGCAAACGCGAGTAGATAAATAAGTACACCTACTTTGGCAGGAAAGGTAACAGTGTTTGTGTGCCTTTGGCATCTAGTCATGTTGGCCACATGACTATGGAAGCATCCTCAGACGGATGCTGGCTCTTAGGCTTGGAAATGGAGATGAGCACCACCTCCTAGAGTCGGTCATGACTGGCACGGTAACCTTTACCTTTACTACAGACTAAATGCAATGTTGCACATATTCTCAAAGCATCTTCTTCCCCCAAAGGCAACCCCTGGGCATTCTGTTGGCATTTAAAAAAGGGAATTCTACTTGTCCCACCCCCCTTCCCATTATGCAGTACATTTTACCCTGAAAGAGAAATACTTAGAGCAGAGAGGGACATCAGTGTCATCTCCCTGCTCAATAAGACGAACAAAATCCCTCCCATTTCTCCTTCTCTTCTTTAGTTTCATTCTCTTTTAGAGGCTGAGCAAAGCATTCCAAGGGGCCCTTCACAAAGAGTCTTGGTGACATCCCTTGAAACACTAAGGTAGCCTTGTCTGCCTGAAAGTCCAGTGTTTTAGAGTTTTCCCAGGTCATCTCCATAGGTGGCTGCATGCAGAGAGTTGGCTGTGTCTTCAGTAACAGGGAGATGTTGTCCTGTTCACTGGGCAATCCCTATTTGCTAAGAAAGCTCAAATACCTTCATCAAGAAACAATATACAGTACAGAAGGAAAATGGCATCAACATGGTGCCATTAGCAGCAAGATGTCCTCTGACCTTCTCTATGGCTCCTGCTAGGCTTTCTGCCTCTTCTCACCAGTTTAGGCCACTTGAATGAAATGGAAAGCTGGAAAACATCTCAGATGCTCATGATTTTGAAAAGCAGTCAGGAAGCTGAATAGAGGCCCATGCTCAACTTTTCCAGCTGGACACTTCCAGATTTTTTAGGACCACGGTCCGACTGATGATTATGAATCTGGTTCCATAATGGAGGGCACACAGTTCAGAAAGGCTGCCATAAATGACTCATTTTAAACTGAATTGTTATCATTTCCTAAACATGATTTGTTTTTAAGAAAATGCTTTCCTTGTGCAGAATTTCCAAAACTCCTTAGTTTTATATTTAGAGACAAATGTTCCTTTTGTTTGGTCTCTCTGTGCTATAGATTCAGTATTTTCTACCTTTGAAATTATTTTTTCCAATAAGAAACTTGTGGCTTTATAATCTTTCTTTTCACTATTTCTTCTCACTCTTTTCCACCCTCCATCTCTCCCTTGCTTCAGAAAGAAAATTATTGAGAGTAACTTTCACCCTTCCTTTTTAAGATTTTATACAATTGTCATTTTGATATTTTTATGGAGATCAAGGTAGCTAAGGTAAAATTCTTTAAACAAGAGATGATCAGCTAAGGTAAAATTCCCCCCAGCAAAAGATGATCAGAATCGGAGCCCCATGCTTTACAACTACATGTGCCTTCCACAGTACACCATAAACCATGAAACTGTAATGTGTTCATTATCCTGAATCCCACTTATACTGAATTCCATTATCCCACTTCATTTTTTGTTTTATATTTTTAAATGCTACATTGACATTTCCAAATCCATAGTCACTCACAACTTTCACTCATATCAAGAGTTCTAGAAGTAACTTTTCTTACCACTAAAAATGTAACATATTAGTGGATTGCTTAAGTGCTATCAAACCAGTGTCAACTTCTAGTTTACCTTAGCTATGAAAGCCAGCTGGTGACCTGAGGTCAATCACTCTCTCTTAGCTGAACTGGACTGGACTGGACTTGTGTCAGCAGCACCTTCAAGGTGCTTCTGGGCTGAGAGGATTAGCTGGTGATGTCACTGTTGCCCAGAGGATGCCCAATGGGGAGCTCCTTTCATGTCCCTGCTATTGTTCCCACCGAAGTGGTACCTATTTATCTACTCGCATTTGCATGTTTTCGAACTGCTAGATTGGCAGGAGAGCCTGACTCACCTCATGGGATTGTTATTGTGGGGAAAATAGTAGAAGAAGGAAGGAGTATTAAGTATATTCACTACACTGAGTTATTTAGAAAAACATAATAAATGACCTCATAGATATTGTAGCCTTTCTTCAGGATGATCCATCCTTAATCTTATCCTTCACATCCATTCCATTATATTCCGTTCCATTCCACAGTGTTCTCTATCACTCTTCAGTACAGCAAGGACAATTTAAGGCTGCATTTGGCATGGGCTGGGAATCATTTGAAAGTTGTGTCATAAGTACAACACACATAATATAGAGGTAAGCATGCTGGGTCATATTGGAACCACAGTTATGTGCAAGTGAAGAAAGAATCAGAGCTACCAGATGTCATAGTCACAATGACTAAGGAATCATTGTTGCATATTCTCAACATTCTCAACGTACATTTCACTTCAAATGGTGCAATGGAAGAATAGGGAAAGACAGTGGCAAGCTTTGTTTTGAAGGTCTCAAGCCCATTTGTTGTATCTGGAATTACTAATTTCATCCATCATTGGAATGGGATGATAGTGAGTAGAACTTCATGGATAGTGGAAAGAAGGGAAACCACACAGAGCACCATCAATTTAGCCACTCTGAGTCAGCACAACTTTGGAAAATTATTTCTTTGCAATCTACAACAGGTTATATGATTAGTCTTTAATTTATATATAACATCCCTGTATTGAAGCTGACATGTTTTTGAATAAATTTATTTTCTATGCCACCACATTAACTCAACCAACTGATCTTAAGGATTGGATATTACACATTCATTATAGTAAAATACAATACAGTGGGAAACAAAATTTTAAACTAATTTGACAATGAAATTAACTTGCTTTTGGATTTCCTTTTAAAGATAGGTATATCTAAACATTTGCCAAATTAAATTGATTGCAAGATAATTAATGTATTTGTCTCATTTTTTCTATTTCCATATACAGTAGGACCATAGATTTTCTGAAATGGAATCTTGGCTTTGTCATATAGGTCAATAGGACATTTCTGATCTGTCATCTTGTGGGGACAGAAAGGATGGGAATAGTTGGGGAAACAGTCAGGACCAGGAACAATTTCAGTGCCAGGAGACTGGTAGGTAAAAGGATACGTATTTTCAACCACCTTCAAATCAAGATCAGAGTAAAGCAAGTGAAAACTGCCTGGTATAATTTCTCCATCTGTATCTTTTCCAATTGCTCACTCACCACACTAGCTCATGAGGGGAAAGAGATCTTCTACGAAAGATCCTATTGATTTTAATTACTGAGAAACAGCCTCCGGGGACAACACAACTCTGCCTGTTTATTTAAGCAGTGTTCAGCAGCAGGATTGTATAAAGAGAGATCAAATCAGTTGCTCTCATTATTACAATAATAATAAGGCAGAGAAAGGGCTTCAGGGCTTGGAAAGATTTTTAGCATTAACCTCCACTGTCTCTCCCCCACTCAGAACAGGCAGGCTTGAGAAACAAGCAGCAATTACTGGTGATCAATATTAATTCAATTACATTTATGTTATTTATATCATAAAAAGGACATTTAATATTTTCAAAATATGCTAACCCCAGCAGGTGATGTCCTTTATTATGGATGTACATTTAGCTTTCCTGAATGCAGCCTGAATGGTTTAACTTTTTGTGAACTGAGGCTAATGGCAATTAGTTATTCAAGATAAAGGTGTAGACCTGGCAATACGATAAATGCTTATAAACGAATTGGTCTGACAAGACGCCCTACTTAGGAGTTAAACAGGATTGGTCTTATGGGATTAGTAGCCATTAAGGAGATGAATTCTATCTATCATATGTACTTATACTATGCCAGTTATTTTAGGACATTCTATGCTACACCCATTTTAGCCTTGCTCACATGTAGCAATAAACTGTGGTTAGGTGTCCTTAAGCTTCAGCATCATCAATTTCAGTCTTTTTTCCCCTTCAGTGCAGCCTTCGGATGACCAAAATTGCTTTCGGTGTTAACCACACATTATTGTTGTAACTTAAGCAATCTATTTAGTGAAAAACCTGTTTTAAAGTTAATCTGTACATTGGAGTTATATTGCACTTTATTTTATTAATTATTGTATTTGTAGAGCGGAAATTAAGTGTGAGTCTGGGTGATTCATAAAATTAAAATCACAAAAACAAAACTCATATAAAT
>JANHZU010000291.1:180935-194352 GCA_032468055.1 Acrochordus granulatus
GATCTGTCACTTTGAGCTCCTGCAGGAAAGGCTGGAAGACTAACAAATCTAATGAATAAGATGGTTCTTTTCATGTTCTCCATCAATATCAATGCCCTGGCTGTATTTCTAACAGCTCCAGGCCACCCCTGCTCTGCAGAAGCAGTGCCAACCAGGTTTTCTATATGGTATAGCTTTGCAGCAATCATTCTCAAATGAAAACTGCAGACCTGCTACAATTGCCAGGAGGGTCACTGAAATACAATATAAATCAAATGTCTACACACACAACAGTTTGCAAAAAAATTCTTACAAGTAGACTCAGAATATAACTGAAAATTAGCCAAGATTATTTTTGCCTTTCATGGATGATGATGCCTATCATGGGTGATGATGCCCATTTACTTAAAGTAATAAAATGATTTCCCCCTTTATTTTATTTGCCTGAGAGGGTCATCCAAGCTAATCTCTTCACAAGGCCTGATAAGGAAACTAAAACTCTTTTCCTAACATGGACAAAAATCTAATGTTCCAAATTTCAGATAATACTATTCTATGAAAGAAGGGAGGAGTGATCATCAACCTTTTGTTATGGTCTTCCTGCTTTGGTCTGCAGAAGTTGATATTCATTCCCCACAATCAATACTAATTCTATCCCACATCTGTTACGTTGTAGATCAAGGAAATGGGCATTTTCCATGGAGCACTAAGACCTTCAGAGCTCTTTGCCTTCTTTGTTTCTACTTTTCATTTGCACAGGCCGTTAATTTGATTTAATGTTTAAATCAAAGCTTGGGATCTGCATTCTTCCTTCTTCAGTTTGATGAGGTAGGGTTGAGGCTGTATCAATCTAGCAAGTTACTTTGACAGGTTAGGCTGTGGACTTGACTTGCACCTAATTAACATGTGAATAAATTAAATACATGCTATAGCACTAACATTCCATCATGCCCAGCCTGGAAAGATGGATATTGGAGTACAAGGTATCTAGAAGACTTTCATTTGGGAAAGTTTGCTCAAAGGAGAAACAAACCACACCTTCCTTGGGAAACATCAAAGTGTTTTCTGAACCCTTCATGCAGACTGAAACTTCAGGAGGCCAAGCTTGAGTGCCCACAGGGACAGCAAGGGAGGCATGTGACATCATGACTGCAAATCATGTCATTGATGTTATTTGCAAGATGACAGCATGGTGCGCATAGCCTTATCATGGCTTCTACCAAACACCAAGAAGAAGCAAAACTTGCTTATTTCTTTCTTCTTTGATTTATATCACCCCATTATTTCCTTCTAGGATCTACAGCACATGGTTGTGTTTTGTAATATAATGGAAGGAGAGCTTCTGAGAAGAATCTGTTTCAAAACTTGGTGGGGTGAATAAACTACAACACCATGTAATGTTCATGCAGATTATGAAGAAGTAAGCACATGAAGATTAATCTCAGGTCCATGTTTGGAAGCAGAGTCAATGCTATGTAAAGGATGTCATTGTTGCCTCCTGCTGGTTGCTACTGAACCACTTCCTTTCAAATTCTTAAGTCACCCATGTAGAATTCATCTGCTGTCACTAAAAAAATACTTGAGAAACTATCTGACCCAGTATTATCACAGTCTCCTCCTCTGACTCCTTTGCTTCTTCTAAATTACAGAAGTGGATGGAAGTTGTCTTGGACCTTTCTCTCATTTTTCGTGTCCTTTGGTTCCAACTGGAAAGCAGGACTTTGTATCAGAGTTACAAGGGTTGAGATGAACCAATGAAGAATGACATGGATTTGTCTTTATCAGAGCTCTTCTTACTGTTCTCTTAATGAAGCCCTGGCCCCACCTACATATACCATTGAAGCAAAGCATTTATAAAGGGGACTGAATCCTTCTCCACTTTTATTTTGAAGGGAAAACAGCCTTTTGGGATAGAACTTGCAGTTCACAATTTTTATTGTACATCATTGGACACATCAGGATAGGTCACCATTTTTCTTGAACTGTGGTGATCAAAATTCAATACATATTGTCAATGTCTCCCAAGTAGAATTGAAAGATGTAGTATTATATGATTCGTAACACTTTGGTATTTCTTTACATTATTACATGGTTGTTTATCTTTGAGAATATAATGCTATTCTTCCATGTGTCTCCCATAACATTTGGGTTGGCTGGTTTCAGGTCCTTCAATGAAACAATGTCATCTCTCAGGACCCTGGAAGTGTTCTTTTCTGAAGCAGTGCCTATCCTCTGGCATGAAGTTCCTCCAAAATCTGGATGTTCTTGTTTAGAAGAGCTGTGAAGACCTGGTATTCATCCAGGCCTTCAGTAAGGAAAAAATGAAACCCCTCACTTCGTGCACATCATCTTTTTCCTTTATTTTTTATGTTCATTGTAATTTATTTGTTGTGATCTACCCAGAGATGTTGAAAGTTGGGTAGCATACACATTTATATATTTTCATTCTTTCCCCTCAATGAGATCGTGGATCTCATCCCACCAGATTTTGAAAATGCCTATTAAATTGTACTTTCATATTAAGATTTCCAGTTTGCCATATTTATTTTCATACTCCATTACATTAATACAGAAGCATAAAACCATAAGCAGTATATCTCAATCATTTTCCTACAGTTTTTCTCATCTACTGATGAGGACCCACCATGCCACTTAGAATTTATACTTCTGTTTGGCTACATTTTTTTGGTATTGTCAACTCCAATCTTACTCCACAGGATTTAATTTCAAGCCTTACTTTGCAAACCCATCCAAATACATATCTTTTGAAGTCCAACTTACCTCCAGCTAGTTTTTCATCCTCAAATTGTGAAGTGTGTTCCAAGAAGCCAGGACTTTTTCTAGGATGCTAGTTATCTACTTACTTCATAATGCAACTTAAATGCAGGTTAATCAACATTATCACCATTTTTATGTAGAGGAGATGTTGAAGAAAGTAACAGGAGAAGTCTCAAGGAGACAAAGCAAGAACATCACATGAAGTAGAATAAGGAGAACAATGTATTAAACAAAGGCCTATTTTCCTCATAAGATGACCAACAAAATAGAAATTTGATTTAAGATTTGGAAACAAGACACTTGAAGAATTAAGAAATTAACAGAACATTAGCAACCCACAAAAGGCAGCAGAAGAGCTGCTGAAGGAGGACAACTTGAAATGAAAAGAAAAACAAAAATCATGGGAAAAGGAGATGAGAGTTCAACATATTGTTGCCTCTTTTCCATATGTGTTACTGGAAGTTGTAGCTGGAAGAACAGAACAATCCCTAAAGTGGACATATAAGAAGGAAGGATGCTTGGTGTAGCAACTTAACAGCATTTCTCACCATTTATGATCTGAGATAAACGACAAGTGATGTGTTGCTGTATAATACAACCCTATTCAATACAACCCTAAGCTCTTAGTTTCATATGGCTTTTTTTAAAAATGTAAAGCTTTCTTGCATAAGTTGGGGAGGAAACAACACAAATGTCATTGAATTTACATGACAAAGTACTGCCATTATTTTAGTATGACAGAATGCCACTAAGGGCAATTTCTGAAAATTGTTTAAACAATGTAATGAGTTAAATGTCAGTGTTAGCTAATTATGTTTATGCTAATTGTTAATTAGCTCTATAATGGAAACCATCTTAATTAACAATAGTTCCATGTGTATATATGCAGAAAAAGAGGGTATGAAAAGAGAAAGAAAGAGAAAGACAGCCGCTACTACAAAAATGTTAGAAGCAATTAAATTTCTTGTAAATCATAAGTATTTGTATTTAAGCATTAATGTGGAGTTGCCTACTATATATGCTTTAGAAACAATTAAGTTATTAACAGTGTCAGAATCTGTATTTGCAACCCCCCATTTTTGCGATAGTCATGAAACTGCTTTTAATTATATTTCAGTTTAGAAAGCTGCATGCTTGATATTCAGATATGCAGGTGCTTGATATTCAGAGCAAGTTTATATCAAGTGCAGAGCCAGGGTCCTGACAAAATAATTACTCAGATATTAATGAAGATTGCTAATCCCCTAGAGGAGGGAATATAGTTGGTGCAGAAAATGAAATGTATTTTATAATTGTTGCCATGTAAACTCTGTGAGGTCCTGCAAGCTAATATGGCTTTACAAGTCAGCAATAATGTATTGCTACTTTGCTTATGTCATTACCCTCAACTTTGAGAGGAATGGCTATATCCAGGCACAGATTCAACCGGTGCAGTTTCTGCAATCACTTGATGAAGGTGGCTACTGTATAAGCAATAAATGCCCACCAGAGCTCTCAAGGTAGGGTACTGCCCCAGATACTACCTCCTATGGTGTGATCTGGGGGGATTGGTGGCCAAGCGGTTAAGACACTGGGCTTGTTGGCCAGAAGGTCAGCAGTTTGGCAATTCAAGATCCAAGAGCTGCTGTGTAATGGGGTGAGCTTCCCTTACTTGTCCCAGATCCTGCCAACCTAGCAGTTCAGAAGCATGTAAACAGTAAAATAAGTACCACCTTCAGTGGGAAAGTAACAGCATTCCGTGCATCTTGGCATATAGTTATCACAGCCACATGACCATTGAAACATCTTCAGACAAATGCTGACTCTCTTGGCTGTGAATCAATGATTCACAATGAGATGAACCCCCTGAGTTCCCATGACTGGCAGGGGAAACATTTACCTTTATGGTGTGGTATAATAAAGCAGAAATTCAATAGGTTCACAATCCACCTACAATCAGTATAAACTGTGTCATTTTCCATTCCAATATCCTGGTTTATGAAGCAAGAGTGGAATTAGGAACATCTTAAAATGTCACCTTAAATCAAAGGGTTTTTTCTTTTTTTCTCTTTCTTAAGAAAAAGGAGATTGAATGTACACATTTTTTTTGTAACAGAAGTAAGTTATAGGAATGTGTATGCTTTGAAAATGTTCCAAATTTCATATCAGCACCACAGTTCCTGCTTGGGGGTGTCCACAGGAAGTCAAAAAAGTCAATAAGGTGGCCACAGCCATCCAATCAAAGGTCCACCCCTTTGTTACATGTGACATAACCAACTGCAGTTTTGTAATCATCACCTTGACGATTTTTATGCCTTTCTTTTTCTGTTATTCATTAAAAAATGCAGGACTTCTGCATGAGCAGCTCATTAAAACAGCAACATCTATTTAATGCAGCCCTTAAGTTGGTTGCTTTGATTTCACAGATTTACACAATTGCCTGAAAAAAAAGATGTGTGTGTTTCATTCAACATTCTTGAAATGAGGGTTGATTTTGACAAATCAAAATGAAGTGGAAACCTACACTTTTTTCAGTTCACTCCTTTCCTCCCTCCTTCACACAGGCATAAAATATATATGTACAAAATACACATGTACTTTCAACTACTGAACACTGATGGATTTTTCTTTCCTATTCTCAATTTTTATTTCCTCTGTTCCCTTCTCCTTCCAACAAATAAAAGACATCTAGAAAGTTTCAAGGGTGAGCGTAATGTATGATGAAAAATATGGTGTATTTTAACAAGTGGAGATTAACGGGAATTATGTGTGAATGAAATTACAGTATCATTTCTCTTTAGACCAAATTACCATCTCAAAGATTTTCTAAGGAAGATCAACTATGTTGTGCCAAGAGTTCACTCCCCTTAAAATGGACCTTTTCTCTCTTAATTGTCAAACTTTTGAAGGACTTTAGTGGTACCCAAAAATACCATCTTTTAAAAGAATGAGTGGAGGGGGGGAGATAAATTAGATGCCCACATTTGAGAACATCTAACCTTCATGGGAGCGCAGTAACCAAGTGGTTATGATGCTGGGCTTGTCAACTGGAAGGTCAGCAGTGTGACTGTTCAAGATCCAAGTGCCACCATGTAACAGGGTGAGCTCCCATTACTTACCCCAGCTCCTTCCACCTAGCAGTTCAAAAGCATGTCAGTATGCAAATAGATAAATAGGTACCATCTAATTTAAATGGGAAAGGTAACAGTGTTCCATGTGCCTCAGTGTATAGTCATGCCAGCCACATGACCACAGAAGCATCTTTGAACAAACACTGTCTACCTCAGCTGTAAATTGGAGATGAGCACCACCCCCTAAAGTAAGAGATGATTGGCAGGGGAAATCTTTACTTTTAACCTGCATATAATTGTTCAGTCACTCAGTCATGTCTGACTCTTCACAATCCTATGGACTGCAACATGCCAGGCCTCCCTGTCCTGCACTGCCTTCCAGAAGCAGCCCAATTCCATCCCCATTGCATCTACAATGCTACCTAACCATCTAATTCTCCTTTTACCTTCAGTCTTTTCCAGCATCAGACTCTTTTCCAATGAGTCCTCCTCTCTTTGCATTAGGTGGCCAAAGTACTTGAGCTTCAGCTTCAGTATCTGTCTTTCCAATCAACAGTCAGGGTTGATTTCCTGTAGGGTTGACTGGTTTGATCTCCTTGCCATCCAAGGGACCCTCAAGAGTCTTCTCCAGCACCACAATTCGAAAGCAAATGTTCCATTAGCATATTTCAAATGTATGCTTGACACTGATTCTTTGAATATGTTGCTTAGTTCATCCACTGAGCACTAATGTATTCTGACTTGGCATATTTACCTCTTACTCATCATTATTAAAACTCTCATAATATTAAACGACTGAACATCAGTACGACTTATCTAGACATATCCTGTTATCGCTGGACCAGTTTACATTTTAGCTTTCAGTTTTACAGATGTACTTCTCAATCTGTTTTATAACTCATCCCTTTTAGTACAAAGATCTTAGTTTACTGGCTCTCTTTGATGCAATTAAAATTAGGAATGCAAGCTATTAAGAATCAGGAAACTGATTAAGAACTTTCCACAAAGCTTTTGGACATTGAGAGGCTTGTATGTGAACTATTAGAATATTTCTCCTGAGTTGAGGGAGGAGGTTGTTTTGTGTAACATGGAATGTGTATATTAGTGAAGTTCTATCAGTCTATTTTCTACCAATCCAGTGTGTATTTTACTATGTCTTGGCTCTTCATTTTGTTTATACTTTGTAAGCCACTTACAAAAGTTACATAAAAGTGACTTACAGAATCTAAATAATGAGTGAAATACATAAAGAAGTTGCATTTTACAAAATGAGCAAAAGAAGAATGTTCTTCAAACTATGATGATATATTTTCACCTGAATTCCAGTTGCTGGGATAAATAATGAAAAACGTGATTGCTTTTTTTGTGTGTATGTATAGACTTCCTACAGTTGTTGCTTGTTGGTGATCTTTAGAGAAATTAGGATGGACTTTTGATCTGTTCCAGCAACATTCTGTTTTCAGTTTTTAAATTTACTAAAAACATTTGGTATGTCTGATTCTACTGATCTACTTAGAAGACAACCTGTAATGTTTCCCTTGAAATGTTTGTACTGACAGGTGCTTCCAGGGGAGTACAGATGGCATGGAATACATCCCAAAGCATGATTCCTATTCTTAGCAGTTGATCTGGAAATGAGGGCATGCATACGCACATGCACATGCGCACACACGCACACACACAGAACTGAGCTCATTTCAATTTCTTGAAAATTCCATAGAATTCCTTCATAGGGAACAATGGGAAATTGAAACAACATTTTGACTTTATTCTTTTTGATCCTGCAACTACAAAATGGCAATCCAGACCTTGACGACAATCTACAATTCTTCCAAGAAGATGTCAGTAATATTTGTTTAATGTACTTCATGCACTTCTAAGTCACCTCATTCAAACAACGTGACTGTGGTATATAATATCCATGATTATATCTATCCACATTACACATTATGTTCCTCTTCTACTTCTCTCAATATTGACTTTTTTCTAATTCAAAATTCTCAAGCATAACAAGCTCCAATATATGGGCTTCTGCTTGCTTATCATATCATTCAAGAGAGCAGTTGGAACTGATTTGTTCCAGGATTGATTGATTGGCTGTTCTTGCAATTCATGGTACTGTTAATAACATCTCCAAATCTGTAATTACAGGGATGAAATTTAATTTGATTTAATTTTGAAAACTGTAATTTGAGGATTTAATTTCTAGGAGTGTCCACAGCAACAATCATAAGCTTCAAGATGGTGTGTGTGACCAGGTGATCAAACTTGTTTCACTTGCTTTAAAAGCATATAAAAGAGGGTGCTTGCACACACCATTTAAAAGCCGGAGAAGATTGCTTTGGAAGGTCCTGCCTCTTTCTCAATGTCTCAATTTTCTTTTTAACAGCCATACATTATCACAACAAAATAGCTTTAGCTATTCTGATCATTACTGCCACAGAAATAGCCTTGTTCTTCATGATGTGATCTACATTTATAATTACCTTCCTGCATAGAATCTCTCCTTTTTATTTCTCCAGCACAGTCCACTTTTATCTATCCTTGAGCTTATGACAACAAAACTTCACCTACACTTTTCAGCTCATCTTTAAATTCACAAAACATGCTGGTTCATTTTACAGTATCTTTCTATTCTTAATATAGAATATTAATACAGATTTTTTTTCTTATTTTCTATTTGTAGTTTTCCTTAGGCTTTTTACCTCTGTCTAACAGAATGGTGTGGTCTTCATAGTTCAAATTGCTCCTAGTTGCTTCAGTTTGCATTGCAGCTGTTATATATTCTGAACATTCTTAGAGCACATGCACTGCAAAAGCTAAACAGATATCGGGACAATGTGTATTATTGTCTCTCTGTTCTGTTTCTCCTAAGTCTGCCCTTACTTTGTTCTTTTGTAGTTTATTCAATGTAGTTCTTTCAATATAATTTCAAAATAATAATTTCAAAAATAATCAGGTGTTCTGGTATGACCTGCAATTTCAAAAAATTTAAATGCTGTTTCCAATATCCATTTTGTGTTAGTGATCTCATCATGTATTCCTCTACCTTTTCTGAAACCTTCTTTCTCATTTGGCATTTCTCTTTTCATATATGGGCTTTATAATTCTTTGTAGACTAAAGCAATCTTTGCTTGTGTAAAGAATTAGTGAAATATTTTAGCAGTATGTGAATGTACACCACTTTTTCAATTTATGTCCCATGGTGTTGTTCCATATTTGTTGAACATAGAACCATTTTGCACTTTAATTGTTTCATTTTGAAAGTTTTCAATAGTTCAGCCAGTCCATCTCTGGTGCTTTTGTCCACATAGTTTATTGCTCTTATACATCACTTTTAAGTGGAATCAATTCCAAAATGAATTTTCTCTATATACATTTATTTATGTTATCTATTCATTTAAAAGTTTTATATGGTATCCATCTTAAAGCACAATTCTAGATGGCCATACAAATGTTTTTGTCATTCTATATTTACTTTCTAACTTACTTTCAAGAGATTTCAATATAGTCTTTCAATTGTTCTTTAACAATTTCCTTGTCCATGCCCTATCTCCCATACATACATAATGTATATTCCCATCATGCTATTTCTTTCAAGGCAAGTTCATTATGTGAAATAGAAAAATAAAAAGAGTAAACAAAAGAAACTAAAGGCATGAGACAGGAGAAGGAAATACAGCTACAGCTAGTTTACAACTCCCCAATTCACTATATTTATCAATCCTTGCAAACCATCCTTGATTTTAGTACATCCATGCTGATTCATACATTGTTTTTGGTCTTTGAACTTCTTACTTCCTCATTATGAGATCTCATAAGCTTCTGCAACTTTCTCAGTCTTCCTCTTCCTCTCAATTCATATAATTCTTTTATGTCTTGGCCATCATTCATTCTTTGTTTATGACCAAACCACCTCAGCAAATTTATTTTGCCTAATTGTCACTCACTCACTACAAAAAGATGATAGACTTTTGATCACCCACTCATTCTTGACCATATTTCTTTTGCTTTTACTACACATACTTCTTAAGTATCCAATTCCTACTGCACACAATTGTCACATTATCATGCCCAGCAATTGTCTTCATCCAGTTTTATACTACAAAGTGCAACAGTCGGTATAACAGAAGAATAGGAAGTATACAAAGAGCATCCACCCAGCAAAATCGCCTATTAGCCTTTGACTGCTGACTACAAATTTGAAAAGTCTCTTGAAACTATTAAAGTATCTCAGCAGATGGCAGTGCCTGGCAGATATTGTTCAGTCTTGGACGCTTAGCAGAGTTGCTTTTGTTTCAAACTGCAAAAAAAAAAAACCTTCAGGAAACAGCAGAGCTATAAGCTACAGTGGGCAGTAGGGGAAAACATTATGGAAGAAGATAATGGTATATATTACTTCAAAAATATTTTATAGTTTTGGGCTGGCCATAGAAAAGAAATGAAATAAGGAGGAGGAGTTTCTTTGTACACTCATACAGAAACAATAGGATGTTCTCAAGAGACATAGCATTTAACTCATGGTTCTTTCATTGTTTCTTGTGTTTATGCAAGCATACACATATTTTTGGTATCCAAATATAATTTTGTAATTTAAAATAGGATTCACTTCTTGTTATTGGGATTATAAATATTTCTTAGGTTTGCACAATGCCTGAAATAGCATTGAAAAATTACTCCTTCTGTTGATGGTTGAGGGGAACATCTGAGTTAACCTCTGAGGATTGTTTGTAATACAGTTCTTTCAAGATGATATGGTATCTTAACAGTACCTTCGATATCTATGCATTATCCAACATATATAAGAAACTAATAAATTTCATCTATTTCAGAACCCCTGCCTAGGATTAATAAATCCAAAATGTTTATATTACTGTAAATATCTTTGCTTGTATAGCTATTCTATCGGTAACATAAAATCAAATAAAATATGAAATACTGTATTTGCTTTAGTGTACCTGTGTATCATGGGGACCTATACTCATTTTTCGCAGTATACGATTCAAAAAATTGGTGACATCTTTCCATTGGTAAATACTGTTAGATCCATCAAGAACAATGACAATATCCAGCTGGGACTTGCATTCTGCAACAAGAAACATGAAATAAGGAAATGTTCAAAGCACACTGTTTTTTCTGTTAAACTGACACTCTGCTACCCCTTTAATTTCAAAATAAATTACTTTTAAGTGAGCCGTAAGAGACAGATGTATCTCAGATACTGTGTGTGTGTATGCAACATGAAGTGTTTTGAGTTTTTACTTTCCATTGTCCTATTATCTTTTTTCCAGAATAGTTTATACAATAGGGACCTACAAATGAAACACCAAGCAGAAGTTGAAAAATGAAGTTTTTGAGTTGTTACAATTTGATCTGACATGGTATAGAGTGGGTTTGTGGACAGGAGGTGTGAGAGAGCATGATTTGGTTAATAATTTCATGTATACTGAGCCTATGCCAAGCTACATGGCAATCATGGACTATCTCAAGAATAAAGAATGTTTCCTGTTTTATTTTTCTAATTATTCACAACTATGTTTAAAATGTATTTTAAAATATATACAGTTTTATTAAGACTGCTACACAGACATTCTCCTTAAAATCTACTGTACTTCAAATGTTTCATTTGTGTGTGTTTTATCACTGCTGCTAGCCATTTTGGCTATTTCAGAATGCATAATCACAGAAAGTTTCTTCATCCAACTTGTCACACATCATGGTGAGTGCTTTGGAGAAATCACAGATGCCTCCAATATTTAGGACTCTTTAATTCTAATTACATGATTAGTTTTCTGTCTCTGGAGTTGTATCACCATGTGTAGGAGTGGTGGTACAGTAATATATATTGTTACTGTATTGTTATTGTTATAACATACTGTATCTGTTATAATGTATATAACATATACAGTAACATATAGAAAAGGAAACATCTGAAGTGGCCCTGAATAAAAGTAAAGGGGAAGGGGATTAATTCTAATTTTCTTCAACCAAGAAGACAGGTAAAGAAAGGAAGAAGGAAGGTGGGAGGAAAACCATATTCTCCAAGAAGGGCTTCAAAAGTAATCTTGAAAATAACATTTTTAATATAGTTTAACATAGTTTCATTTCTACTTCTGGGAATCAATACAAAGAATGGAGCCTAATAGCTCATGAAAAACAATACAAGGACAAATTTGGGATTGTGCAATATCTTCCTTGACAGTAAAATCAGGAAACCAACTGGAAAAGTGAGGGAGAAGCTGAGACATCATGAGGATACAATAAGATTTTTACAGGCTAGGCTCATGAACAGTATGGTTTAGCTCGTTTTGGCTTAGCATGTTTTATGAATTCAGTAACAATGGTTTGTGAATTATAGTTTTATGATTTTTTAATGTGAATATATTAATAAACCTAGCTCTTTCAACTTATTCACCAAACCATGGTTTAGCACAATACGAGACTTCAGCTACAATGTGACATAAGGAGGGCAAACTGCTGCAAAATATTTTCACCACTGGAACATGTTTCCCATACTGCTCAAGATGATGAAATTTTAGTCCCTGCTAATTCATTATTTACAGTATTTAGTTATTTTAAACAGCTAATGCAGTATTTATTGTATTATTTCTACACTACATATATTACAATGGGACTTCTATCTTGTAAACCACTACTAGAATGACTATATATTGAATATGCCACTTGTGACTAAACTTCAACCCTATTAAACAGCAGTTACAATTCTTAGGTTTCCCTAACTCTTTCAGTCAGACCTAGCATTCAGTAAACTATGTTTGCAGTCAAACCATCATAACTGCCAGTGTGGAAATAGTTGATGGAAAGAGGATGGATTATATTGTTTGTATGGCTGGAGAAGAAAATGGCAACCCACTCCAGTATCCTTGCCAAGAAAACCCAATGAACAATATCAAAAGGCTGAAAGATGTAACACTGCAAGATGAGCCCCTCAGGTTGAAAGGTGTCCAATATGCTACAGGAGAAGAGTGGAGGGAAATTACAAGTAGCTTTAGAAAGACTGAAGTGGCTAGGCTAAAACTGAAAGGATGTTCAGCTATGGGTGTGTCTGGAGGTGAAAGGAAAGTCCGATGCTATAAAGAACAAGATTTCGCCTAGGAACCTGGAATGTAAGATGTATGAATCAAGGTAAGTTGGATGTGGTCAAACATGAGATGGCAAGATTGAACATCGACATCTTGGGAATCAGTGAACTAAAATGGACAGAAATGGATGAATTTAATTCAGATGACCACTATATCTACTACTGTGAACAAGAATCTCTTAGAAGAAATAGAATAACCATCATACTCAATAAGAGAGTGGGAAAAGCAGTACTGGAGTTCGAATCCAAGGCAAACCATTCAGCAACACAGTAATCCAGGTCTGTGCCCCAACCACTGATGCCAAAGAGGCTGAAGTTGACCGGTTCTATAAAGGCCTACAACACCTTCTAGAACTAACACCAAAAAAAAAAAAATGTCCTTTTCATCATAGGGGATTGGAATGCTAAAGTAGGAAGTCAAAAGTTAACCGGAATAACAGGCAAGTTTGGCCTTGGAGTACAAAATGAAGCAGGACAGAGATTAACGGAATTTTGTCAAGAGAACAAG
>JANHZU010000295.1:0-14660 GCA_032468055.1 Acrochordus granulatus
GAGATCCCCATATATGTTGCCTTAGGCTCCTCAGTAAAAAGGAAGATATAAATTAGATTAATATCAATTTGAATAATATGGTCACAGACTTGGAAGGGGGAATTTAGACCATCATGGTTCTTAGAAACCAATACAGTTCAGTTTGTGCAAAAGTTGAAGTATTGGACAAGGAGTCTATGGAAACACAGGTTTTAGTTTATCCTCAGCTAAGAAAGTTCACTAGATGATTTGGGCTCGACACTTTTCTCAGCAGAACCTTCTTCACAAGATTGTTGTCACTGTGGGGAAAAGTAGAAGGAAGAAGCACTACATATGATATCTTGAGTTCCTGAATGGAAAGCAGATTATAAATCTAGTAAAATAAAATCCTGTAAATAAAAACAACCGAGTGTTCATTGGAAGGACAGATACTGAAGCTGAAGCTCAAATACTTTGGCCACCTAATGCAAAATGAGGACTCATTGGAAAAGACCGTGATGCTGGGAAAGATTGACGGCAAAAGGAGAAGGGATGGCAGAGGGTGAGATGGTTAGATAGCATCATGGGTGTGGTGGGCATGGGTTTGGGCAAGCTCTGGAAGACAGTGGAGGACACGGGGGCCTGGCATGCTGCAGTCCATGGGGTCACAAAGAGTCAGACACGACTGAGTGACTGAACAACAAAAAATAAAATCCAAGATCCTTTTCAGTTCAATAACCAATCTTCAAGCATCCCAGTAGATGGATGTCTAGCCTCTATTTGAACAAATCTGTGGAAAGGGAGCCTGCCACTTCTCTAGTGCATGACCGATTCTACAGCTCTCACCCTAATATTTTCATTGGATTCTCCCAGTGCATGTGAGGATTTCTTCCTTCTCTCATGTGACTGGCATGACTATACTCCAAGGTACCTATTTATCTACTTGCATTTTTACCTGATTTTGAACTGCTAGGTTGGCAGGAGCTGGGCAGACAACGGGAGCTCACTCCATTACGTGACAGCGTTTGGGTCTCGAACTTGAGCCGCTGCCCTTCTGGCCAACAAGCCCACATCTTAACAAAAGTAGTTTGTTATTATTCATAATTTGGTACCCAAGTTTAGCCTATCTCAAAGGGTTGATCATATGTGACATTTCAACAAAAGTCTAGAAAAAGCTGTGAAAGCTGTTGCCTGTCCGTACTGAAGGTGAATCTGGAGAACAAAGAGAGCAAAGGCCCCATGGCATCTGCTGCACGTAGCTTTCCCTACAACTGATCGGGGCACCCCTCCACTAGGGACTATGGGTTTAGCTTTCCAATTGCCAAACATCTGGGAATCATCGGTCTACAGTATTATTTCACCACCAGAGGAAGGCTGTCTTAATGAACGTTCACCAGCCAGCTACAACATTTAACACTAACTGAACTTTCCATTTCATGTCACCCTCTGGGAAAGGTTGCACTAAGCCCACAAAATGCTTTACAAGTCCGAGAGAGTCTCTGGACACAAGACAGCCCTAGAAAAGCTCAACAGAATTAAATAAGGTTTTGGCTGCCTCGTTGAAGAGCAAGACGCTGCTCTCTGTAGCTTAATGAGGTGTGGTTCATTTCCAGTATCTGGGCGGATGGTAGACGTCACCGGAGCGTCTTGTTCTGCAAGTATTTCAGCTGTCCAGGAGACACGAGGCCAAGCTTATGTGAAGTGCCATTTCACAAAAGCATTGACATAAAACGTTGGTTTTGTGGGTTGCTGACAAATGAGGCATTCGTTACAAATCTTCATTCCACGTGCCTACCCACAGAATATAGTTCAAAGCGCAAGGTTTATGGCACACACAAAAAACAGCTGAAAGCCAGCCTGCAATACTGACCATTTTGAGAAGATTCCGAGAATTATTTTAAAGGAGCTGCTTTAAAAGGTTTTTTTTACAGGGAGTCCTAGACTGTAATTGAACCCACAGGTTTTTTTATAAGTCGTAAGGATTGTAAAGCAAGTCATTGTGTGACTGAGACTGATTTTATTACCTTTTCTGTGGCAGTTATTCAGCGAACACCATGGTTGTTACGCGAACACTGCAGTCGTTAAATGAATCCATTGTTTGCTGCGGGGCAGGTTTTGCTGGAAACTGGATGTAAATGCCACTTTCTGGCAAAACCACCCTAAATCATGGTCCTATGATTGCGGGCTGCTGCAAACAGCCATAAACGCAGGCTAGTTACCAAGCTCCCAAAGTATGTGTTCACATGACATGTGACCTGGCTGTTGGAAATCCAAATCCGGGACATAAGTCGTCTTTTTGGAGTCTGTCATAACTCTGAACAATCACCAAGTAAATGGTCAGAAGTCAAGGACTTGTATTTTCCAAAAACAGTGGCATTTGCTGTAGCCCAAATTTCATTTTTAAAGGTTGTGTATTTGTGTTCCCTATTGTTTGGTCCTGGTTTTTTCATCGTTTGGCAAGTTTATACCTCCTGCTAAACCATAAACAATTTTAAGGACTACAATGACTGGTTTCACACCACACATTATTCCAAAATGAAACAAACTGCACTATGTCTTAAGTTAGCATGATGCGTGAAAATATGTTGTAGCTCTACTCCACTTCTACCACTTTAACAAATGGATTTTAAAAGCCATAAGAAAAGTCTGACTACTCAGATATATCTCAGCTGTAGATATACTTATTAATGTACATAAATATTGCATTTTATAAACGGCTCAGGGTTTGTGGCTGGGATAAATGGTTGTTGCAATATTAATTCTCTGCAACTGGATGCACAGCATTGAGGTGTCTTTCTAGTTTACCAGCAACATTTAAAATCAGAAGGATCCATGCAGTCAGCACATTTGTTATCACACAATATGCTCACCAGTTTCAGTGTGGTGAGTTTAGATATCCTACAGCAAAACTCCATCAACCATTAGTATTGATATGAATAAACAACACAATGTCACAACTGTAGTTTTTTCCTCTATTATATAATGCACCAATTTGAAAACTATGGTACATTTACTGTGAGATCATGTTTATTAATGAGGCGCAATTAAATGATCTGTATTAATCAGAATTCTTTTTAATAAATAAAATGTAGAAACCGGAAAATGCAAGCAAGTGAAACTGTATTTGGAACTATTCCATGTTCTTTGTAAAGAAATCTGGATTTTGAAAGCAAGAATTATACCCAAAGCACAAAAACTTCATTCAGTGCTCTCAACTTCCCACTTAATGAATATAAAGCTCTCTTGAAGCCCCAATTCAGGAAATCTCTGTTCCGGGATGCATTTATACTTGCAGTGCACCAAATGCGTTCAAATATCATATGCTTCTCCATATTGGTTGAACAACACGACTGTGTTGTAAAAAAAGCAAAGCAGAGCTTTGCTTTCTTCATAAGGAAGCCTGATAGACAAGATGATGAGTCCAAAACTATATATATAATTTTAGACCCTCTTGAAACGCAGGGTCAACTTTATGAACAAAAACAAAACTTTCCTGAAATCAAGGATCACCATTATCTCATCTCCCTTTCCTTGCTTCACCCAGTTCATTCCGGTGGTTGACTTATGATCATTCGTTTAGTGACCATTCAAAATTACAGCGGCACTGAAAAAACTGATTAATACACTTACAACCACGGCAGTGTCTCCGAGGTAACATGATCAAAACTAGAGCGTATGGCAACCAGCATCTGTTTATGAGGATCGCAGCATCCAAATGATGATTCCATTTGTGACTTTCCCAGTTGACTTCCGACTACGAAGTCGATGGAGGAAGCTGGATTGGCTGAACAACTGTGAGATGGATGGATGGACGGATGGACGGGCGGACGTGTGGTGGCCAAGTGGTCAAGATGCTGGGCTTGTCGGCCAGAAGGTTGGCACCTTGGCAGTTCAAGACCAGGTGCTGTGTAACGGGGTGAGCTCCCATTACTTGCCCCAGCTCCTGCCAGAGCCCGCCAGCAGCTGGAAAGTTAAAGCTCACCCGTCACGCAGCGGCTCTTGGGTCTCGAACTCGCTCCGCTGACCGTCCGGCCAACAAGCCCAGCGTCCTAAATACCGCCTGATTCGGCAGGAAGGGTGACGGCGCTCCGTGCGCCGCGGCAGGTGTACGGTCACGCGGCCACACGACCACGAAAGCGTCCTCGGACAACGCCGGAGGCGGACACGGCCGAAGCGGGCCCGTGGCTCGAGCTCCTTCGGCGGGGCGCGGGCCTCTCGGGCGCCACATGCGGGGGCGACCCGGGAGTCGCTCAGCGGCCCTCCGCCGCGTCCTCGGGGCCTTCCGCTGCGCCCGCAGCCTGCCTTGCGGCGGATGCCCGTTCGCGTGCGCGCTCCCCGGGGACACAGCCTGGCGGCGGCTGCTCCTGCCGTTATGCGGCGCGCCTGAGGTGGCTGCGCTAGGCGTGCTTGTTTGAGGGGGCTGTTAACGTCTGCATTAACAGAAGAGAGCACGTGTCGCTCGGGGGCGAACATGGGCGTTCTCGGCGCTGTCTGAGCTTGGTCGTTTTCTCGCCGACGTCTCATGGCCCAGCTAGGGAGCGTCATCAGTGCCGGAAGGAAGGTGAGTTTGCTCTCTGTTCACATACAAGCGGCCTGCCCTGTGAGCATTGTGGGAGTGTTGCTTGCTTCTAGTCGTTCCTAGATTAGGCTGTTTACTCCCTAGTAGCACTGATGATGTTCCCCATTATCCATAGGTAATGAATTGTCTGCAAGCAAACAACCGAGCTCAGAGAGCACTAAGGACTTCATAAACCCCATACTCCGTCACACTGATGATGTTACCTAGCTGGGTAATGAAATGCCTGCAGGTGAACCACTGAGCTCAAAGAGCGCCAAAGGACCACACAGATACTTTTGCATTCTTTTATGGAATTTTCTTTTTCGAAGTTAGGAGGTGGACCTTTATGGATCGGCGTGCCAGGAGTGCACAAGGATCAATGTGACAAGAAGAAAATAAAAGAAGCAGAGGCTTTGTGAGCTGCAGGAGCTAGACTGGCCCACAATGACTGCAGAACAGGAAATGCCTCCCCCAAGCCGAGCCAGCCACGTCTGCTCAGCACTCAGGGCCCGGCAGCCCCCCACTTTCCTTCCCAAGACCGGCCACCTTTCTGTAATGCCTAAAATCTGCCGTTTGAGGTAAGCCTCACTCTCTGCAGCCCGTTTTCCTGTTGGGTTCCAGTTAAATGTATTTGTAGGCATCCTCCGTCGCCTTGAAGATTCTCCCTGAAACCTGGGGCAGGCAAGCTTCATTTAGCTCATTAAAAAGCACCAGGTTGATGCAGGTGAACAACCCAAACTGAAAAGCAGCTCTGAGCACTCATTTGCTGGCAGTCTATGGGGTGGTTGCGAGTCCCTGAAGGTGGCAAAGGTTCAACACAAAATCGGTGATTCAACACAAATTCAACACAAAATTGGTGACAGACGGTGGAAATTCCACAAAGAAGGCAGCAAACATTGACCATAAAATGGCCAGGAAAAGCAAGACATGGGTCTGTCTACAGACAGGGGCATGTGACTGACATGGCAATGGGCTGGCCATATGGCCGGAGGAACAGATCAACGCTGGATCTATTGACCATTAAGGACCCAGAAAAGGCCCAGAGTAACACTGGGTAGAGGGTGGAACTCCATTCAAGGCTATTAACCACCCTGAAGCTCTTGGGGAGATCTTCACCCAGCACTGGACTGATTTGGCTGAAAAGAAGACCCCCACCTCTGCCCATCATATATGGGTTCCTTCCTTAAGCTCATGTTTGTTATTTATTGTTACAAAAATGATAATATTTACCGTTTTAATATTGTAGTTTTTAGCATGATGTAAGCTGCCCAGTCTCTTGAAAGCAAGAGGAGTCATATAAATTTAAGAATGAACGAATGGTGAGCCATTTCCGTGGCTGGCTTATCTTTTTCCACAAGTCCCTATGTGGTGTGTGTTTATGAATAAAAAACATATTACAGTGTTGAAATGAGTTGCTACACATCTATGTCCCTGGGGGATTCAACTTTGGTGGGCATGGTGCCCACACTTCTTTGTGTGGCCTGCAGGCAACTTTCTTGCACTAAATACGAGTGGCAACGTCATCTCTGCTTGTCAGGCAGAAATTAGCACCTATTTCACAGGAATCTTTTTGGGACTCAGAACCAGGGAAGCTCCAGAATCAGGTAATGTTCCACCTGTGGGGAAATAGAGCTTCACGTGACTGGGGGCTTCCCTGGCACATCAAGGAGGCAGGGCAGAGGTTGGCAAGGTCACAGAACTTCCTGCTTCAGCCAATGGGAAACCAGCAGGAAGCAGCGGATATGTTTTTTCAAACTGTAACAGCCGGTCGGAAGGTCCGTTGCAGAAGCCCGGAAAGGGTCCCTGGGAGAGGACATCAAGCTGCCTCCATGCTCTGCGCACAGGCAGTGAGGGGGGCCAAACTGGTGGGGACCAAGATCTGCTGGATAGGCCAGTGTGCCCGGGCATCGGGGCTACGGGGAAGTCGGAGATTTTCCATGACACGTCTGGGATGGCAGCTGCATCGTCAGCGTCTCCGGCACCTGTCCATCCATGAGTATCTGAGCATGAAGTTGCTGAAGGAAGCTGGCATCTCTGTCCCATGTGGCTTGATTGCAAGAACCCCGGAGGAAGCTTATAAGGCAGCAAAGAAGGTTGGGACCAGCGACCTTATGGTGAAGGCTCAGGTTTTAACCAGTAGCCGAGAAAGGGGGGTCTTTGAAGGGGGCCTGAAGGGAGGCGTGCAGATAGTGTGTTCTCCTGAGGAGGCCAGGGCGATGGCTGCCCAGATGATCGGGAAAAGGCTCTTCACCAAACAAACGGGCGAAAAGGGCCGGATCTGCAACCAGGTCCTTATCTGTGAGCGCAGATACCTGAGGAAGGAGTACTATTTTGCCATCACCATGGAGAGGGACTTCCATGGGCCGGTGATTATTGCCAGTTCTCAGGGCGGTGACCGCATTGAAGATGTTGTGGCCGAGAACCCGGAGACCATCCTGAAGGAGCCTGTGGACATCATGGAGGGCCTCCAAAAGACGCAGGCCATGAAGCTGGCTGAGAAAATCGGATTTCCTTGGCAGGTGGTTGAAGAAGCAGCAGACAACATGATCAAGATCTACGACTTCTTCATTGACTATGATGCAGTTATGGTTGAGATCAACCCCATGGTGGAGGACTCCACGGGGAAAGTCATGTGCTTGGATGCAAAGATCATTTTTGACAACAACTCGGCCTTCCGCCAGCAGAAGATCTTTGAGCTGCAGGATTGGACCCAGATGGACGAGAAGGAGAGAGAGGCGGCCAACGTAGAACTCAACTACATTGCTTTGGATGGGAACATCGGCTGCCTGGTCAATGGGGCCGGCCTGGCAATGGCTACCATGGACATCATCAAGCTCCATGGGGGCACCCCAGCCAACTACCTCAGTGTGGGTGGGAGCGCCACTGTGGAACAAGTAACTGAGGCCTTCAAGCTGATAACCTCTAATGAGAAGGTCCAAGCCATCCTGGTCAATATTTTTGGCGGTCTCATGAGATGTGACGTCATTGCGCATGGGATCATCATGTCAGCCAAGGACTTGGAGCTCAAAATCCCAATTGTGGTGCGGCTGCAAGGAACCCGAGTGGCAGATGCAAAAGTCCTGATTGCTGAGAGCGGCTTGGCAATCCTGGCCTGTGATGACTTGGATAAGGCAGCAAAAATGGCTGTCAAACTCTCCGAAATCATGAGTTTGGCCAAAGAGGTGGAAATTGATGTTAAGTTTCATTTGCCCTCCTAATTCAGTTGCTCCTAACTTTGGTTCCCAAGTGGTGCTTCCTCCCTGGGCCTTTGGTTTTTTTGGGGGAGGGGAAGGAAGAACTTAGATTGCACCAACGTACTGCTCAATTTCAACAGGGTCACTCTGCAGATGCCAAATGTTCTATGGTTCCCCTTATTCTCATTTGCATCCTTTGTTTTGTGATGTAAATATAGGGGGGAAAAAATCTTCTCCAAAGGACTAGAAGCCGAAAATGTGCTTCTTCCTAATAAAATCTGCCGCTATCCCTAACCCCACAGTTTCTTTGTGGGATCCATGGTGGCCTCTGAGCTTGGTTCCTTTCATGCAGACATTTCATTACCAAACTAGGTAACATAATCTGTGCTGCAGGAGAGTAGGTGTGCTCTCTTTATATACTGATGGTTTGCCCTGTCAGAGTTCTTGATGGTTCCTTGACAAGTTTTCTTTGCCTCCCTGGTCTTTATCTTACTGGTGGCTAAGCTTGATCTTGATGGGGCAGAGGCAGGTCCCCTCCTTGGTCTGCTGAGTGACAGGCAGGGTGAGCTGTGGTGAGGGGGAGTCTCTGGGCGACACTGGGCCGATCCCTTTCTCAGAGCCAAAGCTACCTCACGGGGTCATGGCTAGCAGAATGGGGGTGGGGGTGCAGGAGGGCTGGCTTACCTCCCATTGACTTCTTTGCAGTCACCCTGTGTCTCTCCAGCACTGTCCCCAGTGCCACCTTCCCTGCATCAGCCCCCTTCCATTGCCATCAGCAGGCCTGCATGCTGCTGCGCCCCACCTGCCCGCTTTGGGACTGAAGGATGACGTCTGGGGTGATGTAGGAAGCCCTGCTCTTGAGTGCCGCACCCAGAGAAGGAACGAGCTGGATGCCCGCTCAGCCCAGGCCAGTCTCCAGGGAGAGCCGCTCTCCATCCGCTTTCCTGGCTTGGAGCGATGAGCGGAGAAGGGCAGTGACAGCCGACCAGGCCAGGGGCAGTCATGCGTCTTGCACTCCTAGGCTCCACACTTGCACCAGTCAAGGGCAGCCGACTAAAGGGGGCACACACCACTCCACCACAAAACTACGGTCAGCGCTGGAGACAAGGTGTCTTCCTCGCTGGACGTTTGCAGTTGGAGACAGGCTGTTTTCAGAGGCTCTGCTCTGTTCCACGGGAACCCTGACGACAACAATGCTATGATTTGTTACATCTGCCCCACTTCAAGCACTCTGTTATCTAACACACACACACACACACACTGGTAACAGTAGGCAAACAATGCGCTTTATTTAATGACACCAAAAGACCCATTAGACAACTTCAGCAAACTTCGTTTTCTTCCAGCTAGAGGCAACTTCTGAGAAATTAAACCCTTTCCCCGGAGGGCGGACAGAGAGGACGGCGAGGAAGGGCAGTCACTCCGCTGCAGCAGTCCTGCCAGGCGGCAGCCCCTCAGCCCAGCCATCGGCAATGGGAAGAAATCAGTGGGAAGCTCCCCCCGCCTGCCTGGACCCTCCAACCCCGAAGAAGCAGCAGCAGCAGCCGAGGGCCCCCCCCCGCTGACCCCAAGGAAGGGCCCTCCTCGGCCCAGACCCAACTGGCCTTATTTGTTTGCAATGTAGACAAACTTGTGCTTCTCCAGAGCACCGATGTCGTGTTCCAGCTGCTTCATCTCCGTCTCCAGCTTCTCTTTGCGAAGTTTCTGGGGGATGGTTTCGATCTCCACAGAGAGGCTTTGGAATTCCTTGTTGATTTCTTCCCAATTTTTCTTGAGACCCTGCATGGATTAGAGGAAACACGTTCGTCTGATATGGTTTGGTGTTCGTCCTGTTCAGCAACGCGGGGTGGGAATCCTCGACCAGTCATAGTAGCCCATTTATTTATTTTGTTTTAAATAAGTGAGAGGCAGGTAAACTTTCAGGGTATAAAAAAAGGTCCCTGGGGGCTTCCTCCCCTTCCCCAGCCTGGCATCCTTGACGCTCATCGCTGGACACCTGAATACTGAGCCAGCAACCCATTGAGCGCACCCGTGAGTCTGGCCAGGCACTGCTTTGGCCCCTGAAACCCGCTGAGCGGCATCCGGTTAGGGGGTTGGCGGTGCTCATCTGCTTACCTCCAAGATGCCCTCCCGTTCCCGGCTGGAGAGGCGAGTCAGCCTCTCATGCTCCAGGGACTCCTGCAGGGCGACTGCTCTCTCCTTCTGCACCTGCCGGGCTTCCTTCTTCCGCTTTTTGATGTATTTTGGGGTAACCCCAAAGTCCTGCAAAAGAGGAATGCTCTCCATTCTCCCACCTGGGGAATGGGGACGGAGCCCGGCGCTTGTCCAGGGCAGCCGGGCACTTTTCCTGAGGGGGTAGGCGCACCTCACCCCGAGCTCCGCAGTGGCACCTTTTCCCACCCCCCGGAGGCCGCAGAAGTTGTTTGCGGTGGCACAGCCAGGGTGGCGTTGCGGGGAAGGTTGTGGGTCAACAGAGGGAGGCCCGGATGGAAGCCCCCTCTCAGCCTTGGAGGCTCTGGGGTGACTTCCGACAGGTCTTCTCTCTTGGCCTCACCTACCTCACAAGGCTGTTGTTGTGGGAAGAAATAGGTGGAAGCCATGCTCTGGGTATTAGCTTTCTGTGAGTGCAATACAATTTTAATTTTAATTCTGTATTTTTTAAAATTGCATTGGTGGTTTTAACTTTTTTAATTGTACTTTCTTTATATCAATTTCTATGGCCACCCATCTCAAATATGTGACTTTGGATGACTTAGTGAAATAGGTAAATGCAGAATAAAACACAGAGCAGCCAGGCATCCTGCAAACAACTCTCATCGTAGCTAGGGGATGGGCCCTGTCACATATTTGGGACCCCAGGCTTGGGCCCAAAATCAGGTTTTCAAGGCCAGTAGGGATTCCGGTCTCAGAGGGGATGATGTTCCACCCATTTGTATTAAGGCCACCCACTGGGATCCATTGTAAAGGTGGCAATATGCCAGTGGGATAAATGAGTTAAGTCCCACCTTGGGCTCTGAATGAAAAGTGAGATATAAATCTAACAAATGAATGCATAAAAAATAAGAAACAAGTAACGAGGCAGCAGTGCATTCAGAAACAATAGGAAACAGGCAAATTGCCTGCTGTATTCAAAATCTAGGGAGAGTCAGGGGATGGAAGGGAAAGTCGTGCCAGGGTGGCATCTGGGCCCCTCCTGCCTGTGGGGGACAGTTGCAACAGTATATAAAAGATGAAGGTGTCCCCTGCCAGTTGTGTCCAACTCTGGGGGCGGTGCTCCTCTCCGTTTCCTAGCCAGAGCCAGTGTTGCCCAAAGACACTTCAGTGGTCATGTGGTTGGCATAACTATATGCCAAGGCACACGTACACTGTTACCTTCCCCCCAAAGGAGGTACCTATTCATCTACTTGCATTTTTACATGCTTTTGAACTGCTAGGTTGGCAGGAGCTGGGGCAGACAACAGGAGCTCACCTTGTTACGCAGCAGGTCTTGGGTCTCGAACTCAGGCTGCCAACCTTCTGGCTGACAAGCCCCAGTGTCTTAACCTCTCACACCATCATGTGCCCATATAACAGTTTTAATTCAGTCTTAATTCTCAGGAGAATAAACATTCTGTATTGAATCAAAGGCTTCATGGATTAATCTGCGACGAGGCAAACAATCTAGAATCTCATGCAATCACCTAATACTTCACGGACACACACATGCACACACCCTTAGTAGTTATGCAGAAATCCCCTCCCACATTTTACAAAGCCAATTCAAACCCAGCATTGGCCAGGCTACCCTCATTGGCAGTGCTGATGCTGCAAAACTGCCAGCCGGGTTGGAAGAAGGAGTCAAGCAGGGACCTAGCTTGGAATCCTTGCGCAGCCGCAAGAGGCATAAGCTTGACCTCTCCCAAGTAGTAGAAGCCAATAAAGTTGCTGACTAAAGCTATTCACATGTGGCTCTGGTTGCTTGCGCCTGACAGCTGGAGAGGAAACACACCTTCTTCTTGAGGAACCTTTGGACCAGCCCTGACTGGTCCAGGAGAAACTTATCTCCTTTGCGCTGGTCGACGCAAGTGTGAAGTGGCTTCTTGGCCACCGCCATGATGGCCTCCGCCACGTTGGCTGTGATGAAGTTCTTCTCGCTTTGGATGCCCATGATGGGCCGGTCGGACCTCGGAGGCACCAGCGATTTGCACATAGGCTTCTTTTCATGGTCTTGCTTGCCTGGGGGGTGCCCAAAACACAAGGGTGTGTAAATGTGTAGTTGCCAGTGTCTAAGCTCCCATGTCTGGAGTTTGAGAGGTGGGAGTGGCCATCAAATGCACAGAACCAAATAACTGTGGGTCAGGGGGATTGAAGGATGTCCCCAACCCTCACAGTCAGAGAAAGAGATGGGAATGAAATACAGGAGGAGAAGCAGCATTTCCAAAATTGACAGGACAGGTCAAAAGTCGCTGTGATTTTCCTGGGCCTGCAGGGATTCCCTGACAGCTGTTCCTCACAGCTTTGTTGGCCCCCCCGGATGCCTTTTGACCAAGAGTGCCAGAATCACACCCCACAGAGGATCCTGTTAATTTTTAAGACTTCTTTGGGGTCTCCGTCAGATACACAATTCCAGCCTATAGTTGGGTAAAAAAACCTTTTTTAGGGGTAGGATCCTGTTTGGAAGACTTCCCCAGATAGCTTTCAGGCGGTACCAGCCGCTGTCTTTGCAGCCACGGACGTGGTTTAGCGTTCCAGATTGCTTCTAACAGAATAGCATGAATCCTTGCAGAATTTATTAGTTAGGTCGAGAAGGCTGGGATGCTGACTGATCTCCCTTAGTGCAAATTGAGCTTTGCCTCCCTCACCTGAATGAAGTCATCGCATTTACCCCCAAGGAATGGGGAAGGCTTCCCTACAGTATCTAAGAGCCAAGGGCTGAGAGAGAGGCTGCAGTGATTTCCACCTTAAGAGTTCTAATTTTATGCATTGACATGTATGTCTACCCTCTGGCAATGAGGGCTGGGGGAGTGGAGCTTCTGAATATCTGGCAGCAAGCAAGAAAGTGAGTGCTTCAGGGCCTGGGCTCACATGGAGAGCTCCATTTTGGTATAAAAAAAAGGGGGGGGAGGTTGTCTTAGTTTGCTGAAAGGTCTCAGCGCTTCAGATGAAGCAGATCAGTCCTCCCTTTCTGTCCCTGACCAGGAAGCCTCGTCTGTGGCTGGACATGAGATGCCCGGGTGTCCTGAGACCTTGCATGTTGGACCAGTGTGGTAGCAGTGGAGGGATTGGACTAGGATTAGGGAGACCCAGTTTCAAATTTACCTCGGCCCAGAAGCTCCCTGGGGGATTTGGGGAGCCCCTCTCAACCTAGCCTATTGCCCAGAGGGAGAGATACCTTCAGTTTCTGGCTATAAATTTAACAAATCCCCCCGAGTGGGGAGATCATTTCCCATTGGACCCTTCCTGGAAAAAGCAAGAAGGCCAGCCAGGGTGCAAGGAAGGCCAGAACTGCCCTGAAGCTGCCTGGGGCAAGGGGCTAGCCAGCCCCATCCTGCTGCCCCCCAACCATGGGCTCCGCTCAGCCCTGTTCCCCAGTTCCCCAGCACTAGCCTGGTTGGCATTTGGCCACCTTGGGGAACTCTGCTCCCCCCTCCTCCCAGGAAGGGCTGGTGCCTCACGGGAAGGTGGGCAAGGCGTGGCAGGAAAGAGCGGGCGCCGCAACCTACCTTTGGGGAGCTTCTGCTCCTTGGAATGCTTCCGGAGATACTCTTTTGGGGTGGGCACTTGGAGCTTCGGGATCCCCATTGTTTGGCAAGGAGCTTTCCTCTTTTCTTGCATTTCCCGTTTGACCGACGATTGGAAGGTGGAGATATACCTTCAGCGGAGAAAAAGGAGACGGGGGTCTTCAGCAGCATTGCGCAGGCTGGGGGTGGTGGGTGGGTGGGGGTTAATTCAATACTTCTGAAGGACACCGGCTCAGGCTGGGCGGGGAAGGGGCAGGCCCAAATGCATCCACATCTACAGAACTCATTAAAGCTTCATCCTTGGCACCCGGATCAGACAACTGACTCTCCCGGAGAAATGACCGTTAATAGTGACGGTCCTGCAGTGCGTAAGAGTCGACTTCGGATATTTACTGCCGCCCCTTCCGGACTGAGGCAAAGGCTCTCTCCCCACTGCTTAGGATCTCCTATGGGTGAAGCAGCTACTCAGCCTGGGCCCTTCCTTTCCTCGGGTAGTGCATAAATGGGTACAGGTGGTCCTTGACTTGTGACTGTAATTGAGCTCAGAATTGCAATCGTAATCCATGTTGGTCGTTAAGTGGGTCACCACATAACCGCATCCAATTTTATGACCTTTTTTGCAACAATTGTTAAACAAACGCTGTGGTTATTTAGCAATTCCATCGTAAAACACTGGTTCCTGGCAAAAAACAAATCACAGTCATATGACCATGGGACACTGCAAAGAGTTATAAATGTGGGTTAATTGCAGAGTGCTAACAAAGCTATCATGTGACCACAGGGGGGCCTAGCCACCATAACTTTGAATCCAGGTCTTAAGTAGCCATGGGGAAGTTTGCTGCAAAGTGACCAGTTGTAAGTTAAGGACGACCTGCATTTTTAGGGTCTTGGTCAGACTAGACAGCTCGGGAACTTTGCTCCCAGGAATTGCTGGGCATCCCACTGTTTCCCTTGCACAGCTGGCTCTGTGGCCCTGGGTCAGGAGCTGTGGGTGGGGGCCGGAGGGGGAGGCCCTCTTCCCCCAGACGTCTGCCTCCACCCAATTGGGTGGGTGGGTCTAGGAACCTCAAGAGGGTTGCCTGATGGCCATTTCAGCCCCCTACCTGAGCGGCAGCCTTCTGGATTCCTCCTCCTTGGAGGGCAGCCAGTGGTAGATGCTCTCCTCCTGCTTCAGCTGTGGCTCGGGGCAGAGCTCCGCCATCGCAGCCCCGAGTCCTGCCGAGAGCCGGG